>CAJHQP010001350.1:19811-119324 GCA_905132765.1 Moricandia arvensis | reverse complement strand
TTAATATTAAAATTTAGTATAATGAGGTAGAATGAAGTTAGTAGTTGTCGTAAAAATTAATAGATAAATACATTTAATTAGGAGAAATATCGTAAGATAAACCTAAAAAAATTATCACAAAAATAACCTTTAAGAAAAAATGATCAAATAACTTTTAATAAAAAGTGTAAATATACGTTTATACCCTTTGGGTTAACTAATATAGACTTAGAATTTAGAGTTATGAGGTAGACTTTTTGGGGTGGGTTTTTGAGGTGAGGTTTAAAATTGAAAAAAAAATATTAATTTTGTAAAAATAAAAAATGTTAGTTTGGTCATTTTTGTTCTTGAAAATTATTTTTGTAACAAAAACTTCAAAAGAGGTTATTTGAGAAATTTGCCATTTAATTAGTGTTCTAAAATTTGGTTTAGATAACTACCTAATTAATAAATTGAGTATAAATGGATGCTTTTTTCAAATTGACTTTTATAAATCGGTCTAACTGTTCAAAAAATTGATATATGCATAATCTAAATAATATCGTAGTTCTTTATAAGTCATCTAACCACCATCTAATGATTTTGTATCAAACATATAATTGCTATTTCTTCTTCTTGGCATACCAAGATAAAATGGCCACCACTTATATTATTGTTTGTATCTAAATCGAATAAGCAATAATGTTGATAAAGGATGGGAATCTTTTTATTTGTCAAGAACAAAGTTGATAAAGCATGGGGAGGCCGATAAGTGAGAAAGACAGGAAGTCTTGGACGGTGGGTGTGCTTTCGGTCCACTTTCCTTGTCACCCTTTGCCATTTTCTCCACGTTGTCTATTAGTTCCTTTCGACCTTATTCTATTGGGATCTTGCATGTCAAACTCTTCCAACCACTTTATGTGACCAATTAAAGTTGGCGTTTGATTTTTCAAAAAAAAAAAAAAAATTGAATGTGTGGGTTGGTGGAGTTTGTAAATAACAATATTGACTAAAGATTTAAACGATAATCGCGGTTTTGATAATATAAACGGTGCAAATTAACGTGTGGTTCATATTTGTTTGTATCGTTATTTACATACAAATATGTATTTATGCTTATGTGTTACTTCTTTGTTGAGAAAATATAGATGGAATTCTTTTCTGACGCTACTTATATCAACTTTTTTTTTTGGTTACGAACCAAACCAACGAAGATTGGTTGTTTATTCTATCTAATTAGTGTTCAAGACAGAAAGAATCATTCATCTATTGGAAATAATTTAACTTTTAAGCATCATAAAAGGTTATACATGATTACATAGCGAGATAGCTAAGATTAGTTTATTTTGTAAACCAAACTGAAAATGTGACTTCATATCAACCGTTTTTCTAACATTTTTTATGTATGTAATAGTAATGAATTAATTGAAAGGTGTGTTTGTTCTTCATTCGTTTTTTGTCGTTCTGTGCTAAGAAAATTATAGAAAACTGAATAGAAATAGCACACTCAACAGCCATCACTACCAAACATTTTAATAGTTTTTTTTATCATACATTTTGTTATTTCCACCTCTCCCTCGTGCTCCTAAACTTATTATGTTTACATTATTATTTCCAGAAATGCTTAAAAACTTAAAAAAGAAAAAGCTTAATCCTTACCCCTCAAATTCGACTTGAGTTCTTCAAGCTCTGCATTGGCAACAAAAAGAGAATTCTCCAGTAACCTATTTTCCTCAGAGAGTTTCTTGCTGTTCTCTGTAGCACTCTGCAAACGCGAAATCAACATGTCCTTCTCAGAATGAAGGCCTGATTTCTCTTCTGCAAGTGACACACAAGCTTCCTCCAATGTCTTCAGCTTTCCTCTGATTGTTTCCAGCTCATCATTCAAAACTGATATGGAGTTCTCCAGAAGAAGGTTTTTCTGAACAAGATTTTCCATCAACTCTAACTTCTCAAGCAGGGCTGTCTTTTCAATGCTTTCTCGTTCCTTTGTTTCCTTTAGCCTTGAGTTCTCCTCCTGCAACCCTTTGATAGAAGATGCCAAGCCTTCTGGGTGTAAACCAACAAGCTCCACCTGGTCTACCATGGACTGGTGTTTCTTCCCTATCTGGCTTAACTCCTCTTTAAGACAGTATATTTCTTGCTGCAAAGCATTTCTCTGGTCCACTCTCAGTTCAACTTCGGCTTCAAGTTCCTGTATTTTCTCCTGTAATATTGAGACCTTTTGCTTCAAGCTTTCAACTTCACCATCAGCATTTTCTGCGCGTTGATTGATTAACCTGGCATCTTCCTCAGCCTTGCGCAACCTCTCTTCCAGGTTAAATATGGTTTCCAAGCATTGTCTATATTGGACAAGAGCAGCTTCCTTGTCAGTTTCTGATCCAGCAACGCTTTGCTTCAAGGCTGCAATTTCGGCTTCAGCTTGGCTGGCTCGCTCTTCTACTTCTCCAGCCTCCTTCTGAGCTAGAGAAATGCGATCCTCCAGATCAGCTATGTTTTGTAGACATTGCTGATATTGAAGAAGACTGGCTCCCTTTTCAACCTCTAGTTTGCTGAGCGTTTCCCTGAGTGTTTCAACCTCAGCTTCAGCTCTTGTAGCTCGTTCATTAAAACCCCTTGAGTCCTCTTGTGCACGAGACACCTCAGACTCCAGATTAGCCAGTCTCTCCAAGTTATGATCAAACTGAGCTAAGTTAGCTTCCTTTTCAGCCTGCACTTTTGAAAGAGCATCTTTCAGCGCCACAATTTCAGCTTCGGCTTTGCTAGCACGTTCAGACTCTGAAAGAACTTTCGCATCATCATTGAAATTGAGTCCTTTTCTTGCCTTTGCAATTTTCAAACCTTTCCCGTAACTCACAGACTGAGTATCTTCCATGAAGGCTATATTTCGCTTGACAGTACTCAAATGAGAGGAAGAGATCCCCAAAGCATCTTTTTGTAAGTCAGTGGGGTAAATCGGAGCTCGGATAGGAGGATAACTTTCAGGCGTTTGTGGATCAAAATCCTCAGTGGAAGAAGCAACAAGTAACTCCTCACCAAACATCATGGTGTGGTCTTGGTTTGGGAAGGCTTCTGCCATAGTCTGCTGAGCATGACGAAGAACACCAGTGGCATGATCATATCTGTCAGCTAAAGCACGATAAGCTCGATAAAACTCTTCAACCAATTTCATAAGCTCAGGCCGCTTTTTGTAATACATCTCTGCTCGCCTAGCAAAGGAATCAGCATCCTCTTCAATAACCTTGATCATTTGCTTGACTTTACTATCCATATCTGTCAACAACAAATAATAAAATAAAAACATGTTAGTAAATCGCAAACAAAGTTCTCCGCATGACACAAAAACTGAACTAAAGTGAAAAGACACTTGTGAACTCAGCATCATGATGAAAACGATCAAGCCTCAAACATCTCACTGAACAAAAAACATTTTGATTCAGATGAAGTTAGTAGTAGCTTCTCTTGGACACGTACCTGTAAGATTATCCTGAAGCCATTTAGAGTTCTTGGGGATGTTGTGACTATCCCACCACCAAGAATAGCGTTTAGTGTTAAAATTCGCAACAGCAGCCATTTTATCCACAAGCAAAGCCACACACCTCCACCAGACTACGACCAATATTAAATCACTCAGCTGAACCAGAGAATGTGCAACACTTGAAGGCGCTTTGAACACCAGAATCCTCCGTGGTAAGAATCAAAAACTAAACAAGCAAAAGAACAAGCAAGGAACAAGCTGGTCAATCATATATAAATCAAAGATAGACAAAAGAAAAAAGAGAAATAGAAACGAAGATTACCAAGTCAACGAAGGCCAAAATCGAGACAACAAAAAAAAGAAAGAGATTTCACTGTCCGAAGCAATCCGGTAGTAACCTGGTCAGAAACATATCAAACCAGATCATCAGCAAAAAGACGATTCTTCTGCTCTAATAAACGACAAATAAGACGATCAAACCCAAAATCCACACAGAGAAACCACACGACCGTAGTACAGTACTAATCCGACCAAACAGGAACTAACTAAAGCTGTTGATCTTACCTAAGCAAATCTAACACTAACAGTACTGTATGATCGTGGCGATTACCAGAAAAAAATCTAAAAGTTCTTCGAATCAAGCTCCCTCCGCTGGATCTCTCTCTCCTTCTCTCTCTCTCTCTACAGGCGTTTCAGCTCTGTTTCTACTTCGAAATGACGCTACCACCGTCCTCTTCAACTTACTGTTTCCAAAAAATGTTTTTTCTTTTTCTTTTTATAACTCGAAGTTGGGTGTGTCTTTGCGGCCTTGGGATCACGTTAGCTGCCAAGTGATTAATTGGCTTTTAAGTCTTTGAAAAAGAAACTTATGGGCCTTTATGTCCAGAAACTGATAATTTAATCCATCCATGATTAAATCATAATATGGTGGTGTACAAAAATAATACATATGATCTTATACTTTCCATTTATTTACCCATGAAAAACTTATTTAACACTTGATACTTTTCTATATCTAATTAATTTTTAATAATGCATCTCCTTATTTTAAATATATAGATCTGAATAGTATAGTGAGGTAGTTGTTTAATATATAGTCAAGAAGTTTTGAATAGTTGTTAAAACCAATATAACTTTGATATATACTCCCTCCGTTCCTGAAAGTAGGATTTTCTAGAATTTGCACGTTTATTAAGAACATAATTAATGTTTATGATTAACTATATTATTTATTTCTATTATGCAGTTTCCAATAACTATTGACCAATAAGATTTAAACAGTTTAAGTATTTTTAATTAATGTTTCTTGAAAGTATACAATTCATTAACACTAATTAATAAAAGTACCTTAAAATTCTAGAAAATCTTATTTTGTGGAACAAAAAAAACTCCCACAAAATCTTACTTTCGGGAACGGAGGGAGTATGGTTTAAAATCATGAACAATTAATGTTAAAAATTAGTATAGTGAGGTAGAATGAAAGTTAGCATCTGTCGTAACAATTAATAGATAAATATATTTAATTAACTAGTGGTGTGACCGCGCTACGCGCGGTTTGTTTGATATTTTATTCAATTTATATTTTCTTTTTGTCGGTTTATAGTATAATTTGAAATGAATGGCATGTGTTTGCTATCAATTTCGATGCGACCATATTTTAATAGTGTGATGTAATTGTTCTTTTGAAAGTTAAATTCATGTGTTTAATAATATATAGTGTAAATTTGCACATTCAAATATATATATATAAGAAAAAATGACAAAGAAAAATATTTATCGGAGAGAAGTGAATAAATTTGTATTTGTGGCGAACATAAATTTGCTAGTATATTTTTATCCTCTAATTATTCGGATTGTGTAATAAATTTTATACTATCCAAATAACATTAAAACTTATGTAACGAACTAATATATATAATTTTTGCACATATATAAATAATTATAAAATAAAAACCCAAATCATAATCTCTCAAAGACACATCTAAATTATGAGTCCAGATAGTCTCACTGTCGTTTTCCTCCACCTTCGTCAATCACTCCGCGAGGTCTAGTTAATTTTTCTTACACCTGATGATGATTTCAATAAAACTATTATTATTTTTATTGTTTTAGTATTCATGTGTTTTTTCAATGGAAGAACAATTCGAAATGTTTTTTTTTAAGTTATAAAGTTGTGAAGAATTATTTATTACGTTTTATTATTTAGCAGTAGATGTAGTATAAATGTGTTGGTTTATTTGATTTATTAGTTTAAGTAGTCGGATTTCATTTTTGAAAAGTAATTGTACATATTCAAGTATTATTTGATGTTCCAAAACTTTGTGCCTTGTTAGTTTTGTTTGTTCTTTTTTAAATTAGAAAATGAATCAATGCTGCGTTAGTCATTTGCTAATGAATCTTTTGTCTACATGTTTTCTCGAATGTTTATTAAGTTTATATATTTTGATGTTGATCTTTATATTTTACGTTTGTATATGTTTTTTTGGTTCATAGTTGTAGAATGATTACTTTGTTCGAAAGTCTTTTTTTATCAGTTTCACCTTGGCATATTTAGTATTTTAGTTATTTGAAATGTTGTGTTGGGCTGGGAGGGGGGGAGGGGGTAATTGTAAATTTGAAAACTTTGATCGAGAAAGTTGAGATAGACGAAAGTTGTATCAAGAGAAAACATCTACAACGCTGAGCCACTTCGATCAAAACTAAAAAATTTCACAGTAAACCAATATATGTATTTGAGTATAGAACTCTAGCCATGTTAGAGACTTGGCTACAAATTAGCTAATGTGAATAAAATTATTATAATTGTATAAGTGAAAGAAATAAGATAGAAGTACCATTCCAAAGATAGAGCATTCGAAGCTAGATGCATTCCGCATTTTAGGGCAGTGAGAAAGTACTCATCAAGTGTCACCTCTGAATCATCATCATTTTTCTTTACGTTTTTTTTCATGTGGTCTGGTGCAGCTGCTGTTAACGTTGCATTATGCTGCTTGACTTGCTGTTCCAACCAAGTCCACCATATTTTAAACCAATATTTATCTTTTGTGATCTACACAAAACTAAAAAGATCAAACGTAGAATGTTAGTCAAAAAGGCACATAATATTAATTTCTATTAATCAGCATCAAGAGAAGCAAGAATTATGTCAAAATATGAATTCAAAGACCAAAAAGGATACAACGGACAGTAAGCATTTGGATCAACTAAACTTACTTCTTCTTCATAGGCTTCAAGATCTTGATAACACATTTCTCATTATCAGTGGCATAGATTCCTTCAAAGACCTCTCTGTATTGTCCCCCTTCCAACCTTTCTTACCATCTCGTAGTCATCATGTACACTGATTCATCATCAACGAAGCTAAAGACTTACCCGAAGAATTACTGCAGATGTGGATATTACAGTTAAAGGCTTACCGAAAGGTTATTTGGTCTCTCACCAGATGGCACTGGAGGATTTAAAGCTGGAATAAGACTTGATAGTTGGAACACAAAGACAATCCTGAGGATATGATAATATGCTCTAGAAAATTTAAAATGATATAAAAAGCTAATGTATATGTTACTTACTCTTGGTCTGGAGCTGGAGCTGGAGCTGGAGCTGGAGCTGGAGCTGGAGCTGGAGCTAGAGCCAAAAGAAATACACAGGAAAGCTAATAACTTGCAAATATAAAACATTAGGAATAATTTGTTTAGTTTCTTTTTTTTGTAGAAAATCTTTGACTTAAGCTACAGAAAAGTATGATGTGAACTCATGCAATAATGATTTACAGAGAACCAATGGAAATAAAGATTGTATCTATGAATGAAGCATTTGGTAAATAAGGAACTCTTCTGCTACCTTTAAGACAACATCTCTGGCTTATTTCACACAGGTTTCTGGTTCAAAGTTAAACAGATTCATAACTGTTACCTCAACATGTGTAAGCCTTTTCTTTTGACTAATCTTTTCATACTGCTTTTTGGTGATTTGAAGAAAGGCCTTGCCAATGGAGAGTAGCAAGAGAAATCGAGAGTAAGGAGGAAAATATATCAAATGATGTAAGCATATATACCTTTCTCAAAAGAAAAACATAAGCACATAGGGAAGAAATTCCATATCGTCCCTTTTGCTTTGCTCTGCACAAGAGATCTCAGCTTAGTAGTTCAAATATGTTAGAAGATTATCATGTCAAGTGCACACAAAACTCACCAATTCTAGGATTCCAGATCGTCTATCATGCTTTGATGTTCTATTCCAGATCGTTTATCATGCTTTGATGTTCTAGTAGGATTCTTGTTTGCTTAATGAATCAACTCTTGATCAGCTATGTAAAAAGGCGTACACAATATATCACCCTATATTCCTTTCCAAAAGAAAAACAAACTTTAATCTGGACGCCTATAAATCAAGCGTTCTACAATTACCTTAAGTGATTCGTCTCCACCGGTTGAGAACTTTTGTCCATCGTAATAGGTAGACTTAAATGAGGATTAACAAACTAATCGTTGGCTTTGAGTTTAAGAGAAACTTTGGAATAGTTACCATGAATCTAATTCCACCTGCAAAAAAAGAAAAAAAACTGATATCTATAGTATTAAAACAGAAGTACAAATCTGAGAATGCTAAAATTTAGTCATTTATTACAACAGTAATTAATGAAGTTATTGATGTTTTAATGAAGCTATGATTAATGAATGTTGTCTTATTTAAATTAACTTAATCAATTTATTACACTATAATAAATGAAGTAATTAATATTTTAATGAAGCTACTAATTATGAATGTTGTATTATCCAATTTAAAATGTTTACTATATTTTCCTTTTTTACTTTTTCTAATTACTTTATTAATTGTATTTATTATAATAATTAACATCACTTATTTTAGGTGTTAATCGTAATAATTTCATATGTTTGAATAAAATTATTTCATTAGTGACAAATATTCCAACCGGTTAATAAATAGTTTTTATTTATTCACATTCATCCAAGTATCCATCCGAATAGAAATCGGTCTTTTGATATCGTTTTTTGTTGTTCTAAAACTAAACTACATGTAGATATTATAAATTTCTAGACGGGGTTTGAGTTGATCCTTCTGGGTCCGGGTATGGTCATATGAATCTAAAAGTATTCAAATAACCTATATGTTTAAAAATATCATTAAACCAAATATAAATACATAAGTAAAAATTTATATTATAGATTTCATGTGCTAAGTTTTTAATAAGATATATAAATAATATAGAAATAATATTATACTTTTGTTAAAAATATTCCAACGAATTCTTTTATTAATTGACAAAAACTCATATGTAAACAAATGACATTATTTTTACCGGGATATAAATTTTATTATACAATTGACGGTTACAAATAAATAACCATATTACGTTTGTTAACTTTATATTTATTTCTAATTAGTCAAGATAAGTATATTTTATATATAGTATATCATCATGTAAAAACATATAACTATATCACGAAACAAAATTTAAATTAATACCCGCTCGGTGAGCGGGTCCAGCTCTAGTATCAATTAAAAGGGAAAACTTTTTATTGATGCGAAGCTGATTCAACTCTGAATATGCATTTGTGCAACAATTGATAACCAAATAAAACAACAAAGAGGTTTAGGTCATCACAACAACAACAAACAAAAGGACCAGGAGAACATGAAAAATGATTTTAATGTTTTGCCCGGAGGAACATTATCAGGGCCTCTGGTCTGTAAGAGTTTGGTATTCTTTATCAAATATTTACATCTACTGCAGAGGGAAAATTACCTTATTTTGAAATTACGTAAGCCAGTAATAAGAATAAATAGAATTCAGTAAGCTCATAAAATACCCTTAAGGTGCTGGAAGGTATTGAGTCGTTGGACGCTAATGGAGGCCCGAGAATCAGAGTTGGCTGCGATCAACGAAAAAAGCATCAGAACATTAAATCTTAGTTCTGTCTCTAAACATAATTAATTGTGAGGCTTTCAGATCGGCAAGGAGAGTGTATGAAGTGTCCATCGTTGGAATTGGCGGCTAGAGCAAAATATTCTTACCGATGTCGTTTGAGTTGCACTGTCCATGGATGGAAGGTGAAATATTTATACTCCAAGCTTTAAGCGTTTCCTGTGGGAAGCGAAGAGGCTAATTGAGTTCTTTCCAGTATGAGGAGTGGGCTAATCATGCTAAAACCTGGAGTTAAGGAAGTATTAATGAGAGGCGAAGACGTTAAAGAGATCGGAACAACGCTTTAGGGTCTGTGTTAGGAAGAAGAAACCTAATACACTGGTGGGCTTGGCTTAATGTTTCCACAGGCCCAATCAAAAGATGTATAGCCCAGTCCCGTTTTCAGACGAAATAACTGAGATGCGAATTGTTTCGGGGGAATGGCTGACGTGGCGCAAAATGCCCCCTCCTTCCTGATGACGTGGCGCAAGGAGGAGATAGAGAAGTCTCCTTTATTGTTATAGATGTTTTAAATTTTGGTTTAGATGATTATTTAATTGATAAATTGAGTATAAATGAAACGGTTTTTTAAAATTAAATTTTATAAAATCAATTTAAATATTAAAAAAATCGATATATGCACTCTAAATAATAATTCTGTATGAGTCATCTAACCACCATCTAATATGATTTTGTATTATACATATAATTGCCATTTCTTCTTCTTGGCATAACAAGATAAAATGACCACCACTTATATTATTGTTTATATCTACATCGAATAAGCAATCATGTTGATGAAACATGTGGATCAAGAAAAAAGTTGATAAAGCATGGGGAGACCGATAAGTGAGAAAGACAGAACCGAGCTTCGTGGTTCGGTGGTAAAGGAACCTCTGCTGAGGTGCTTGTCATCACGAATTCGAACTCCGATTATAGTGAATTTAATATGGTTTTCGTTTGACTTCTAGAATTTTCCTCGCTAGTTCCAGTTAGACGCGGTGGGATAATCGAACTAAGTAACAGTTCGGATACTTAGATTATCAAAAAGAAAAAAGGTGAGAAAGACAGGACTTGGATGGTGGGTGTGCTTTCGGTCCACTTCCTTGTCACCCTTTGCCATTTTCTCCACGTTGTCTATTAGTTCTTTTCGACCTTATTCTATTGGGATCTTGCATGTCAAACTCTTCCAACCACTTCATGTGACCAATTAAAGTTGGCGTTTGATTTCTCAGAAAAAAAAAATCGAATGTATGGGTTGGTGGGGTTTGTAAATAACGTTAAGAAATATATGCTAACGTTACAGTTCAGACTAAAATTACAATTGTGACTACATAATCCGAATGGTAATTACGGGTTTGATAATATAAGCGGTGCAAAATTAAAGTGTAATATATATTTGTTTGTGTTGTTATTTACAAACAAATATGTATTTATGCTTATGTGTTACTTCTTTGTTAAAAAGAAAAATAGATGGGTTACTTTTTTGACGCAACTTTTATCATTTTTTTTTGTTACCAACCAAACCAACGAAGATTGGTTGTTTATTCTATCTAATTAGTGTTCAAGACAGAAAGAATCATTCATCTATTGGAAATAATTTGATTTCTAAGCATCATAAAAGGTTATACATGATTACATGGCGTTTCGATATAGCTAAGATTAGTTTATTTTGTAAACCAAACTGAAAACGTGATTTCGTATCAACCTTTTTTTCTAACATATTCTATGTATGTAATAGTAATGATTTAATTGAAAGGTGTGTTTGTTCTTGATTTTTTTTGTCGTTCTATGCTAAAAACTATATAGAAAACTGAATGGAAATAGCAACACTCAACAGCCACCCCTACCAAACATTTTAATAGTTTTTTTATCTTACATTTTGTTATTTCCACCTCTGCATCATGCTCCTAAACTTATTATGTTTATATTATTATTTCCAGAAATGCTTAATAACTTAGTCAAAGAAAAAGAAATGCTTAATAATTACCCCTCCATAGTCCAATGTGCATGATATTCAAAGTTGATCTTGTGTTAGACTCTAAACTAATCTGGACCTAGTCAGACCAAGTGAAACTTTAAAATACATTATAACATCACTTGAATTTATAGTGGAAAAATTTACAATATTTCAAAACTGTAAACAGGCCTTGTAGCCTCTAATGCGGCCCATCATGAAATATGAAAGCCCATACGGATAAAGTTGGGTCGAGAAGGTAGAGACGCAACGCAAGCGCAACATCAGACGCATATCCACTCGAGGACCAATCCCATGAGAAAGCATGCCACGTCATCATTTATACTAGATTAATCAAACGAAATGACCATAGTACCCCTATTCTTTTCATTTTATCTAAAACTACACAACTACACAGTTGCTGAGTCACACTTGTCTTAAACTCGAAATCGAGATAAAATGTCGATGACGGTATGGGCACTTCGTCGTAACGTTCGCCGGAAAAGTTTCTCCTTACTCGTTAGATACATCTCCGGCTCCGCATCTTCCGGAAGAGCCACGACAAACAAGCCTAACGAGCAGTGTATTGAGAAGGTTCTGGTGGCGAACAGAGGCGAGATCGCTTGTCGGATCATGAGAACGGCGAAGCGTCTAGGGATTCAGACAGTTGCGGTCTACAGCGACGCTGATAGAGACTCTCTTCATGTGAAATCTGCTGACGAGGCCGTACGAATTGGCCCTCCTCCGGCTCGGCTCAGTTACCTCAGCAGCGGCGCTATTATGGAGGCAGCGGCTCGAACCGGCGCACAGGTGTGAGTTTTTGATTAGTCTATTGAGCAGTTCCAGAGACTTTTGTTGAGTAAAGGAGCGAACTTTATGGAACTTGAACTTTGATTAGTATGTTTAGTTGCTAGAATTGTCTTTATATTCGTCATGGGTTGTGTTCATACGACTGTTTCTTGCTTACATATGATTCAGGTTCCATGAAAAGTGAACTCTTTAGTTGAAAGATAATAGTTTCGTTCTTTTAATGTAGCTGATGTTTTTTCTTTTTTGAATTGTGACTAGGCAATACACCCTGGCTATGGGTTCTTGTCGGAAAGTTCAGACTTTGCTCAACTCTGTGAAGATTCTGGACTAACATTCATTGGACCTCCAGCATCTGCAATTAGAGATATGGGTGATAAAAGGTACCAGAACAGGCTCCATGCTTCTTTGCATAAGCTGTCTTTTATGTTCATCGTGTACTTGATCTGTATTTATTCAGTGCATCCAAGAGAATAATGGGGGCTGCTGGAGTTCCTCTAGTGCCTGGATATCATGGACACGAGCAAGATATTGATCATATGAAGTCAGAAGCTGAAAAGATTGGATACCCTATTATAATCAAACCCACACATGGAGGTGGGGGAAAGGTATGAGGTTATGATTTATTAGATAGATAGCTGGTTGTAATGTTGTCAAACTATTCAACTTCAATACTAGCTCAGGAAACATGGTTTAGACATTTTTGAGTAGTGATCATTGGTCAATAAGTTAGATACCCATTTATTGGTTCTGAAGCAAAGTAAGCTTTTGTTTTCAGGGAATGAGGATAGTGCAAAGTGAGAAGGATTTTGCTGACTCCTTTTTGGGGGCTCAACGTGAGGCTGCTGCTTCTTTTGGCGTTAACACAATTCTTCTTGAGAAATACATCATTCGACCAAGGCATATAGAAGTCCAGGTAGTGGTTGTGTTTATGAAATACTATATTCTGTTTCTTTTATGAAAATGTGGTTATGGCGCCTCTAAACACATTATTATGTATAGAAAGAAAACATATATGATTTAGTATAAAGCCTTAAACTGTATGTCCTGCCATTTTCTGTTTAAGCTTGTATGGATTAAGCTATGACATATTCATAGAGAAATCGTTTCTGATCTTCACATCATTTTTAACTAATTTTCCTTCTGTGTTTCCACTGCCTTCAGGTATTTGGTGACAAACATGGAAATGTTCTTCATCTTTACGAAAGAGATTGCAGTGTGCAAAGAAGACACCAAAAGATTATTGAAGAAGCTCCTGCGGTAATGACTGTGATCTTTCTGTTATTGGTTCATATATTTTCTAGCTTAAATGGACATGGGTCTGATTGAAACTCTACTGGTGCAGCCTAATATATCTGAAAAGTTCCGGGCTAGCTTGGGCCAAGCTGCTGTCTCTGCGGCACGGGTATCACTTTAAATCCTGCTTTTTAATCTTATGCAGATGTAGTGGTTTTTAGTGAGTAATCTTAATCGAAATTGTTTCATTACCATCTTCTATATATTGCATTTCTACATAGTAGACTGTATGTTCCTTGCGTCTCTATATTCTATATTTTAAGTTGTGCATTATTAATATTTGATCTTGACTTAGAAGTTTACCTTTTGTTGATGTGAGTTCCATTGATGTGTAGACATTTGACACCTCTTCTTGCTAGGCTATCTTTCACTTCAACTTCCTCAAGAAGCACTTATATTCTGTTACCTTCTGAAATTTAAAGGCAGTTGGATATTACAATGCTGGGACAGTGGAGTTCATAGTTGACACTGAGTCTGATCAATTTTACTTCATGGAAATGAACACCCGTCTCCAGGTGATTCTTTCATTTATGTGTATAACCAAAGTTACCTCAATAAACATTTGATTATCCAAAAGAACACTGATAATCCTTCTTAGGTCGAGCATCCTGTAACTGAGATGATTGTTGGTCAAGATCTTGTGGAATGGCAAATTCGGGTTGCCAATGGAGAACCTCTCCCCATAAGCCAAGCAGAGGTTCCATTGTTAGGTATCGCTCTTCCTCCTATTGAATCCATAATTTTCGTTAGAAATTTATCTATTAATTACACCTGTAAATTCATTATTTTGATTTGCATATGTATCTCTTGGCAGGTCATGCCTTTGAGGCCAGGATATATGCTGAAAATGTTCCAAAGGGCTTTCTTCCTGCAACTGGAGTCCTCAATCATTACCGCCCTGTTGCAGTCTCGTCATCAGGTGCGGTTGGTTGTATAATAAAACTGTTTTTTCTTCCATCTTTGGGGAAGTTTTCTTATCTGTCAGACATCAGACCGTGTTCTTGTCCTGTTGTGAACCTCTTTCATGTTGGGACTGTTTTTTTCTAGCAGTTCGGGTTGAAACTGGTGTTGAGCAAGGAGACACTGTTAGCATGCACTATGATCCTATGATTGCAAAGCTTGTTGTCTGTGGAGGCAATCGCGGCGAAGCTTTAGTGAAACTGAAGGACTGCTTGTCTAACTTTCAGGTATATCCCTGAGACTCCAGTTAACAACATTTTGTAGTTTCATTTATGATTTTTTTAAAGAAACTTCTTCCAGATTCTCACACATGCCTTCTTAGTTACCACATAGTTCAGTAATTACATGATATCTTTTGTTGACAGGTAGCAGGTGTACCTACAAACATAAATTTCATTCAAAAACTTGCTAGTCATAAGGAGTTTGCAGTGGGCAATGTAGAAACTCATTTTATTGAGCACCATAAAAGTGATCTATTTGCTGATGAAAGCAATCCAGCTGCAGCAGAAATGGCATACAAGGCAGCTAAGCATAGTGCAGCTTTGGTAGCTGCTTGTGTATCTGCAATCGAGCATTCTGCTTGGAATGAAACTAATCATGGTCTGTTCACATGAGTCTAGTCTCTTATTTACAAGTTATATGATTCCCAAGCATACCTTAATTTTTTTTTGCGAACTTATTTATATAGGAAAGCTTCCATCAATATGGCATTCTCATCCTCCTTTTAGAGTCCATCATGAAGCTAAGCAAACGAGTGAGCTTGAGTGGGACAACGAATGCGAGGGAACTGGCTCGAACCTTTTATCACTCGGTGTAGTATATCAACCAGATGGAAGCTATCTCATACAGGAAGGCAATGATTCTACAAGCTTAGAAGTCAGAGTAACTCGAGCAGGAAACTGCGATTTTAGAGTTGAAGCGGCCGGGTTGAGCTTGAATGTTACTATAGCCGCGTACTTGAAGGTAAACCATCAGCATCAAGTTCAAGCAACGTGTCTCTCTTGAAACTGCTGCTTATGATGTGTTTTTTGGTAACAGGATGGCTATAAACACATCCATATATGGCACGGTTCAGAACACCATCAGTTCAAGCAGAAGGTGGGAATTGAATTCTCCGAAGATGAAGAAGGTGTTCAACACAGAACCAGCTCAGAAACATCTTCACACCCTCCAGGAACCATTGTGGCCCCCATGGCTGGTTTGGTAGTCAAGGTCCTTGTCGAAAACGAAGCCAAAGTAGATCAAGGTCAACCTGTGTTAGTCCTGGAGGCAATGAAGATGGAGGTTAGTATACAAATCTCTTCTTAACGCATATACCATTCATATAACAGACTGTAAACTAATTATAGTTTAATTTCCTTTTATAGCATGTTGTGAAAGCACCGTCTTCTGGAAGCATACAGGACCTCAAAGTTAAAGCAGGCCAACAGGTTTCAGATGGTAGTGCTCTATTCAGGATCAAAGGTTAGTCTAATTTAGTAGTAACCTTTCTCTCCTTTCAGACTTTTCAAGTAACTCTATCCATTTCACAATCTTGCAGGGTAAATAACACGGTTACGCTATTGATCAAACCCAGCCACTACTTTTACACCAAACCTGAACTTATAAGCAATTTGGATGTGTACATAAACTGAAATCTTACAAAAGATTAATGAATTCCAAGCTTTGACAATGTTTACACTGCTTCTCTTCAGGCTAAGATTAAACTACAATGGTAATTACAATAAACAATAATCAAGTTAGACCGAGCCATTTCTTGTATGTTAAACAAGATTCCCTCTTCTTGATCTGAGCCTCAGCTCTGAACTTTTGGAGTTTTACCTTTACCAAGTTCGAAACTTATCAGTGATACGTAGAACAGAAGGAAACCGTCTCCTAGATTCTCCCACACATTTCATCAAGCAGGTGGCGTGCACTACATGGGCCGATACGCGTGGCCCACTATCTGAACCTTATGACAACATGGGCCGACAAGCAGATTATCACTTTAATAAAAGTTAATACTATAATTCTTATGAACAGACAGTTTAACACTAACGAGATAACGATTAGACCGAACTGCTTAAACCCTAAATCTACTGTCCTTCCGACCGTTCGTCTGTGTAACAATGGAAGAATCTCATATTGAAGAAGGAGAAAGACAGAACAAACTACTCGATGTCGCTCCTGCATTGATATCAGTTCATCCATCACACAAATCTATAGCTGTCACTGTCGGATCGGATCTTCGTGTATTCAATCTTATGTAAGCTCATTGCCTCCTTTAAAAATCAATCCTATCTCAAATTCAAAACATGTAGTTTACCAATTGAAATGTTCAATCCACAGAGACAATAGTCCAGTTACTTTGGTGGATGAATCTAATGAGTCTTTCCATAAAGATTCCATTAGAGCTGTTCGTTACAGTGCAAGTGGAAAGCTTTTTGTGTCTACAGGCGATGACAAGCTCGTTAAGATCTGGTCTGCTGAGTCTTGGAGCTGTCTTAACACCATGTAAGTTATAACTACCTCAGCTTCAATTTAATTGTGGTTGTAGAGAAAAAACAATTATTTCAATGCAAAATTCATTAGCTTGTTATTCTAGTTTTTATTGGCTGAAATATGATTAGATGTATAGATATTAGTGTTTATATCTAGAAAATATGTAAAATTAAATGTTTTTTTAATCTGTGTGCACAATCCCAAAACAACAGGTAAAATGAAATGGAGGTAGTAGTAAACATTATTTTTTCAATTACTGATTCCAAGAATGTTGGTTATATGTTTTCGTAATCTTGGATAATAAACAATGGCAGATGTTCTGAGAAAAGAGTTACTGCAGTTGCTATAAGCCACGATGATTCGTATGTATGCTATGCGGACAAGTTTGGTGTTGTATGGGTGGTTAGGCTTGATGGGAAGAAGGGTGTGTCGTTGCTTTCGCATTATTGTAGTATTATTACTAGCTTGGTAAGATTTCTTTTACAAAATCTGAAGTGTTACTTTATTTGTCTCTTAGTCTGAGTGTTCTTGTTCATAGGAGTTTTCCCCTGATGGTCGATATATACTTAGTGCGGATCGGGACTTTAAGATAAGGGTAAGTTAGTGTAATCCACTCCATGTATAATGTCATGCGTTTTTTGTTTGGATTGGTCTTATAGTGACTGATTGTTTGCTATCACAGGTGACTGTTTTTCCTAAGGAGCCTCTAAAAGGGGCTCATGAAATACAGAGCTTTTGTCTTGGACATACAGAGTAAGTTAAGAGTTTAAGGCAGCATGTCATCTTATTCCAAAGACTAAATACTTAAGAGTTCGTGTAACGTTTTTGTTTTAAACCCTGGCTAGGTTCGTCACCTGCATAGCTTTTGTCTCGAATCCAGAGCTTACTCAAAGCTACCTAATGTCTGGAAGTGGAGATTCAACTGTAAGTGATCTTTAAATCTTTGTTCATGTATTTTAAGACCAGTGACTGATGCTTTACATTCCTTGCTACTGATTTTTTAGGTGCGACTGTGGGATATAACATCTGGGTCTCTTCTGGACACATGTGAAGTTAGTACAGTGGTAAAATTTTCACTCCTACATTCTTCTTTCAGTTTGTCACATGGAACTTGTAGTTAAGTAATTTCAGTCAGACACTCGTTAGAGAAGTAATTTATTTGTTTTTTTATTGGCGTTTGCTTATTGAAGGCTGGAGATTTAGAGTCCAATGAAAGTGAGCAGACGCAAGTCACAGTTACAGATATATGCTCTATCCCAAATTCTTCTCTTGCAGCAGTGGCTATTCAAAGGCAAGTCTACTTTCTTTGCCCGCATATGTTTCTTTAAGATATCAAATTTTTGATTATATTTACTAATGCTAAATGCAGCTTTCAAGGAATATTATTGCTAAGCTGTGATTTGTCAGCTCTTACCCTCTCCATCACAAAGGTATGACACTTATGATCAAATCATGTAACATCAGCATAACCATAATTTAACCGGGTATTTATCTTTTAGGTGATTAAAATCCCTGGAGAAAGTTTCATCCCCACAAGCATCTCTTTAAGCACATCTACACTATGGATGGTATCAGGAGCTTCAAATAGTTCGAACCAGCCTGGTTATTCAAGGGTTCGTGTCATCTCGTGCATTGAGTCTGAAAAATCTGCAATCCTTGAAGATGAACAGATTCCTGGAGGGACAAAACTGTTGGAGAAATTGCAAGGCAAAGTTTCAATAGAAGAGAGTGTGATGATTGCTGCATCAGAAGCTGTGAGAGCAGCAATGTCCAGCCTTTTGATGAAGAAGCAATACTCTGACGAGAAGAGAGAGTTCAGGAAAAGAACCAGAAACGATAAGAAAACCATCAACTAATTGAACTTGCTTTAGGCTGATCTTGTCTGAAGCTTATCATTATGTTTATTGTTACTTTCATCATTGTACTGTTACATTCTGATACTTTGCAACAGTAGCAATTCACAAGCTAGTGGAACACTTGTTTGTTTTCAATATGATAGATTGAACTTTTGTTTTGCTGTCTTTGCTGCCAGTTTTTTTTTTTGTCAACTATTCCCTCTGTTTCAGTTTGTCATTATATAGAAAACTTTTTGTCACAAAATAAATGATTTTTTTCGATTTTCAATACAAATTTCATTAATTTTATTCTATAGTTTAATTTTTTATTAGTCGAAATATGATTAGACGTAAGTAATAATGTTTTCGTTCAAAGATGCAAACACTAGTTATCGTTCTGAGAAGGCATGAGGCGTAGTCTCTCTTCCAAGACTTGTCCACGATCACCACCAAAGTACCTCTCTTCAGCGAGCAAAGACTGTAAATCACTTCCGTTGGCTAAGCTATTGAACTCAACGGCTTTAGAAGGCATAGTTGGATAACGTCTCTGGCAGAACGTCATCAATCTTTTAACTGACTGAAGATACTTGCGAGTGGTCTCGTCGTTCATGATGTGAGCAACACTGTTGGTGTGAATCTTCTCTCGCGCTGAACGTTCGTGGATACCAACCATAGTGACACCGATGGGCCACGGTGCGTTTCCTATGGCTAGTTTGATGTAGTGATCCATTGCAGCGAGGTAGTCTCGCTTTATGCAGTGGTTAACCATCACCATTAAAGCTTGACGAATGTCAGATGGCAATCCCTGCAATTTGTAACCCATTACAGAAACGCTTAAGTACAGTAGAAAGGGAGAAACTTGCTTTGCACCCAAATATTCTAGAGTTACTAAATGGAAGATAATACAAGCCTCAATGCCAAGCACAAGGTGCATATAAAATTACTAAAGAACCAGATTGTTATTTGCTATACTACGTCTTACATGGCTATGTTGCGTCAGAAATAGACGTTGTTCGTACCCAAACTAAACAGAGTGTTACTTGCTATTCTAATCTTTCTTGTGACCACATCTGTAACCAAAAGTACTCAAACTAAACAGAGTGTTACTTGCTATTCTAATCTTTCTTGTGACCACATCTGTAACCAAAAGTACTCAAGCTAATGAAACCTAGACGTTGTGCATCTGTGTTCTTCATACCCAAACTAAGTTAACCAACAATGTTCTGTACGCTAATTGGATAGTCTGTCACTCTGTCTAATTCCATAAAACATAGTTATGATTGCTACTTGCTGTTCTATGTCTTATATGTCTATGTAGCATTATGGTTACTGCAAACTCCTTCTTCTCGCCATATCTAAATCAAAAGCACCCAAACTAATGAAACCTAGACGCGTCTTGCATCTGTGATCCTATCCAAACCAAGTTTAACCAACATAGTTCTGTAAGCTAATTAGATAGAACTGAGATAATCTCCATAACAGGTTGCTACCTTTTTAAGTTCACACAACAAGTCTAAGAATTAACTCATAACCAAAACGTTTAATACCCAAGCAGCAAGTAAAAGCAATGATTTTTCATTACCTTCTTCCTGCATAAGTTGAAGAGAGGAGTAAGATACCTAGCACACTGCTTAAAAGTGGCTACATTCTTCTTCCCTTTAGCAGTTCTCCTCTCAGTATTCTCCACAGCATCAAGCTCCTGTTTCCACTCAATCAACAGCTTCTTATAAAACACAAGAATCTTATCCTCATCACAAAGATCCTCAAAACTAGACTTCAAACGTTTCAAATCCTTATCAGCATCAACATCACTAGACTCACCACCACTAAGCTCATCATCATCATCCCTAGTCTCCCCTCTATCACCTCCCTCTCTCCCTCTCTCATCTCTACTCTTCCTCTTCCTATCTCCCATGATACCACTCTTCTGCCTCTTCTTCATCTCAGAGATGTCACGCAAGAAATCATTCGTCTGTCCATCAGTCACATCGCTATCGACCTCGAACAAACCTTCCTTCAACACGTACTTGAGTCGATCGAGACGAGCTTGATCGTCTTCCCCGAAGAGTGTCATCGGCTGCTTAAGGATTCTCAATCGGCGAATCACTTCATGCCTCGATAGATCTAGGGTTTCAATGTTCTTCTCGTCGGTTAGTGATTTAGAATCAGCGATCGCAGCTGCCTCCGATGCAGAAGCTGTAGAAGCTGATGAATCTCCGGATGAATTTCCACCGCTGGTGGATGTGACGGCGGCGGCGGAGGCGGCGGCTCTACGCTGGGACTTGAGCTCATGCTCGCGTCGCTCTTCGTCACGAAGCTTTTGGAGTTTCTTCTGCTCGATCTCGGATCGTTTGTAGAACTTCTTGCCACCAGATTCCTCGGAGAGACTCTGCCTCTTCTTCAGAATCTCTTGCCTGAGCAGATCCATCGGAAGAAGGTTTCTTCAATCGAATCGCCGTCGAGTATTGGGTTCTACCGGAGATTGGTGGTGAGATTTAAATAGTTTTACATTTATATATATATGACGTCATCATTGTCTTAAGCCCAAATGTAAATGGGTTTAAATTGATTTTAGAAGCCCATTGTAAACTATAGTGTCATACTCTATTGGTCTAAGCATAGTGTTGGCGATATTTTTCACAATAAATTTAAACTATAGTGTTTATAAAAAAGAAATCTAAACTATAGTATTTACCTTTAGTATAGATAATCCATTTTGTTGACAAAAAAAAAAAAAAGATAATCCATTTTTATTCTCTTTTATTGATTTGTAAAAAAACGAACCAATACGAAACAACAACAATATCACAGTCACTCATTCGATTATTCGAATCAATTATAAAAATTGCAACGAAAATCATTCATAGGCCCTTTAGTAAACCACATCAAGCAGTGGAAGTGAAGTTGAAGTTGGCACAGTTAGTTCGAAGGCCCAATAACGTGGAACTAAAGCCCAATCTGTTACTCGCCAAATCAAACTCGATCAAGTTATCTTCCAGCTGTAACCCTCCGATCACCACAGAGGTTCTCGCGTTGACTCCTCCGTCAACAAAACCCAAACAGATGACTTCACGGCTAATCCTCACCATCGAGTTTGCTCCGTTGATCCTCCAAACGACGTCGTTGCTATGAAGCACGAGCTGGATATCCGGCACGGCGAATCCGACGCGCGTGCCAAACACGTTCTGCGTGCTGAAACACGCGCCGAACGGTTTCACCGACGGCACTCGAGTGATGTTCATCGCGGCGGATGCTTTCACGAACGCCGATCTGAACGCGTCGAAGATCGTCGTCTCCATCACGGTGTACGGATCCACCGTGCTGAGCTTCGTTCCTCCGGATCCAGAACTCGCGTCGATGTTTAACAACGATTTGTTGATCTTAACGGATTTATCGGCGATTTTGATGTCAGTGACGCCGATGAAATACTCGGTGGATTTATCCCCTTCTGAATAAGCAGAAGCTGTGCTCACGGGGTTGATGAGAAGCGGCGTCGTTTGGAGCCTCGAGATCTGCATCCCGGGGAGGAATACGTAAGGTCCGTTACCGAAGAAGGCGACGCCTCTTCCCGAATTTAAACAGATCGCGAATTTCCGGTTAAAGCTAAACCGGGCAGCGAATTGGGATGGTAAACCGATGTTGTGACGTCCCATACCAGCCATACCGACGGTTCCGGTTGCAAGTCCTTTAAGTAGAAACGTTGAACCGCAACCGAATATCAAATTGGGGATTTTAACGACCCGACCGGGGTTAACGCCGTTAGTTGACTGGATCGTCACGACGTCTGTAGCGAACTCGCCGGAGGTAGCGGTTCCGGTGACGGTGTTGTCTGGGATTGAGGTGCAAGTGTTGTTGCTGCAGCCAGGTCTCGGAGGAGAGTAGCATTCGCCGCAGCCGGTGGACCCGGCGCGTGAGCACACGGCGGAGTTGCAGTGAGGGGAGCGGTAAGTGCTGGAGACGTAGTCTTTGTCGCAGTCGACCCAGAGGTTTTTGCCACCGAGGTCGAAGACGACGGAGGCGGGGACGAGAGGGGTTCGTTGGTTGATAACGGTTGTGTATTGGAGGGTGGCTTTGTCTTTTGTGATAGGGAGGACGAGAGCTTTTGGTCGGAATGAGTTTTGAGCAAAGGAGGTTGAGAAGAAGAAAAGAGAAAGGAGGGAGAAAATGATCGGAGAAGAAGCCATTAGAGAAGAATGTGAAGAACTGATGAAAGAGGAGTGGTCTCAGTGTCTGTATTTTATAGTAACCTTTTGGTCTTTTTTTATTGTGGCGGCTAATTTGAATAATTGGATAATAGTATCACGTTATTGACTTTTGAGATATCATATAGTTAAGTGATTTTGCTGCTCTTTTTGTGTGAAAATGACACAAATCAGATAAAGTTTCCTCGTTTGATTTTTGTCTATGAACATGATAAAAAGGATTTTTTTTTTTTTTGAGTTTAATCCAAACTTTGAATTTAATTCTACATGAATTTTCGATCGTTACTTTTTATATCGTTTAAAATTATTAAATATAGGTTAATTAACAATAATCATGTGGTGTTACTTTGGTAAATAAATAATTCCAACTTGATCAATAATATAGGGAGATAATTATACTGGAAAGAGAGACGAAACAGCGTGGATGGTCCAAGCCAGGTGAGTGGTGGCTTTCTTAACTCGATATAAATCATAGTAGTATGAGTTAAGTTAGCTAAATAGTTAAGAGATTCGATCCAAATAGTCTAATTGTTAATAAACATACTTAGCGTTCTTGAAGTGATAAAGTATTATGATAGTATGATCGAATCTCTTTAACTATTCGGCACATGTAGGGCGGCGGCCCAATAACGTCGAACTAAACCCTAGCCCAATCAAAATAACCAAGTTAAAAAATTTAACAGCTTAAACGGTGAATTTGTGTATTATTATGGGCCCTATACAAAGCGTTATCTAATAATATCCTCCCTCAGTAAAAAAAACTCTCGGGTTTCCTGAAAAATTTACAAAAGAGGTTTGGTTTCTTTTGAGTGTTCTTTTCTTATGGGTCGATTCTGATGTTGAGAGGCTCGTGTAGATGATCCGGTTGTGGTGGTGGTTCTGCGATGGGGAGCTTGGATGTGTCATCATTCTTCTTCCCATCTAATATTTCAGTTGCGTTCTCAGCCAGTGCTTTCTCCAGTGATGACTTCGCCACTCTTGTTATGCATATTATCAGAATTACTGCACCATTACAAACAATACTTTGATCAGATCATACAATCTTTTATTACCAGACAATGTGGTCAAAACAAATATCACCAAGTTTGCTTCTACTATATAATATATCAGGAAATGATTACAGAAGAGACTCACCGGCTAGAGCAATGCCAACCATCATTAGTACCTGCATTCACATGTTCCAATAAGGAAGAAAAAAAAAAGAGATTTCAGACTTGCATAATTGCATTAGTACACTTTATACTTGGTTAGGAAGAACTCATTATTATTATCCTCAGGATATGCAAGAGAAATTCTCTATATTTCAGATCCTAAAGATGTAATCCGCATGATGGAAAACAAGCAACTTAGAAGTGCATGTCATACTTTGGAAAAAACAACAACTTTACGTTATATTGTGGGCTAGACACCATAAGATTCTCAATAAACCCCATTTAATAGGACTTGATTTGAACTTTAGATTCGGACGAATTGTTATTTTCTTACACTACCACCTTCTAACTCTTAACTAAATTGCTCCCTTCTAAATGTAGATGATAGATGATGTGCAAATTGTGCATTACAGCAGAATCACAAAAGTATCTTCAGCCATATAGATCTGTGATCATAACCAATCTAGCAGTCAAGTGGAAGTAAAAGAGCAAAATCTTACCCAACGAAATACTGACACCTCATGCCATCCATGTGTAATATCAGACAGATCTTTAAGAGTAGTTCCAACATAAACTAGCGCAAACGTAATGGGCTGTTACATTAAAAACATTTCAGAAGATTAGTCATGATTATCGATGATATAAGCAATCAACACTTTTACATGCATGCATCCACGAACTGGGTACACACAACGCACGTCCATTTGGGTTAAGCAACAACTACTAGTCTCCAAGGCTAGAGCAGTTCTTGGGTGTAAAAAGAATGACCAAATCACTAGGCTATCCTTCCACAACTATAAATGTATAAATGGAAAACATGAGAAAATACAACTGAAATGTCAGTACCATCATTCCCAACCAAGTGGCTAGCATGTATTCCCCTAAGCGAACGGGGGTGACAGATAGAAGGTAGTTCAGCATATTGAAGGGTAGAATGGGGACAACACGTAGCAGCAAAACTATCTGTACAGTAAGAAAATATTAACATGTAGTTAGCAGTCAATCAACTAAATGATGCCAGAAACTTTAATATACTTTGCAATACTGTTGGTCCCAGGTATAACTTGTACGATATGAATAAAAACTTATTGTCAATTAACTGAGAGAAAGCTACTTTCATGCCTTGAAGCCAGATCTTTGAATTGCAACAGAAACAGCTTGAAACTTTGGGTAATGCTTTATTTTTGAGGTGACATAAGATTTACCAATCTGCATGATACAAGAGAGACAAAAAATAGCCATTAGCGACAATAAGATGACTAAGATAGGAAAGATGCCACACTTAGTTTGAATGCCTAGTTGTGAAGACGCAAAAAAACAGGAACCAGTAACTTCTCTGGTTCACCATTGTAAGCGAAATATAAATTAGAGCAGATACGAAGAGACATACTGTTCTACCAAGCAGAAATGCTGCTGTTGCACCTAGTGTAGCTCCAAGAGAGTCGGCTACAAATCCTACTGGAAGGCCAAAAAGATAACCACCCCCTAGCTGCAAAAACCAAATCATAACTATCAGAGCAAAGATAAAAAGCCTGAGTATCGCATCTTGCATCCAACAAAATTATGTATAAACAAACATCATAGAAGCACACCCTAGACCTCACTACATAGTTATGAATTGACCACGTACCGTAAGTATAGAAGCAGGAACTGCCACAATTGTGAGTGGAATATAAGCCAAAGCCCTGCATTAAAAAGTGCTTATCACAATATTCTTTCAGGCAGCCAGATAACAATGTCGGAAAATTAAACATATTAGTGGTGGGACACTAAAGTTAAGAAGAATACGAGAAAAACTTACAGTGCAATTGGACCAAAGGGTCCAAGATCTTCCTTAATCCATAACAAGAAGTCCTTCAATTTCTGCATAAAGTAAACATAACAATGATTCTAAATCATACACATTACCATTCTTCTGATCTATCACTACTCTCTACTACCAAGTCTAGCAACGTTCCCTATCAAAATTCATAAGAATATCGAAATTTGCTTGCTACCTTCAGAGTAAACGTAGATTCTATGAAGAGTAAAACTGTAAACAATCTAGAAGCAACACTAATTCCAAACAGAGATACATCGATCTAGCTAGTTCCAGCAGCAATACTCCGTTCTATTCATCACCGACGGCATAAGATACATTACATCATCGTTGCTAACACTATCACTAAGAGCTACATATACACACCAAATGCGAATAGCTAATAAATTGCCTGTTCAACGGGGAGAAAAATGAAAGCGGTGCCGATAGCCACAAGGAGGAGGAGCGAGATTGCTACTCGGAAAGTGGACGGAGAAAAGGACTTCGCCGCCATATACAAAGATCTGAAGCGACGACTCCACCAAGGAATCGAATGATCATCATCATCTCCGTCGTAGTCATATTGATCTCCATTTACATAAGATCCAGGCTTCAGCCACGGCCTCGCCCTTAACCCCTCCACTTTCGCCAGATTTGTATACCTCTTCCCCCGATTTTCTGAAGATATGATTCACACGCGTCTCCACAGAATTGGCACAATTAAACTGAGATCTAGACTGTAGAATGAATTAGAGAGATGGACTGGAGAGAAAGAGAGGCAATTCTTCGATTTTCACTGTTCTTCGATCTTCTTCGTTCCGGTTCAGTGTGGAAACTTTTTTTCCGCCAATATTTTCTTTGGTGGGCCAAATATTGGGCTCGTGATGACTCCACAAGCCCAAATAAAGTTTATTTATTGGGTATTTGTAATTACACTTAGAAATTGATCTTTTCTTTTTGGTAAGAGAAGTAATTATACAGTTTAACTATTCATCTGATTTAATTTTTGTTACGAAAAAAAGGTTAATGTTACAATTACAATTTCCAAAATTAACTATATTTTTAAAAAATTTAAAATAAATTTTAATATTTAAATTATTATCAGTATTAATATAACTAATATTTTTAAATATATATTTACACTTCAAATATTTTCGGATACCCGTGAATTTTTTTGACTTCAGTTTGAATTCGAATTTGGTATTTCGAATATAAGAAATCATGTAGTGTTCAGATATATGTATCAGATCAAATTTGGTTCGGTATTTAGAAATTTTGATCTCATCCGGTTTAGAATTTCGTATTCAGCTAAATTTATCCAAGTCTAATTACAAAACACGCTTTCAAGACTATGCAACATTTCGTCTAAACTCTTTTACAATTTTGATAATAGAAAAAGTGTTAACAACTTGATTTTTTCTAAAAGAAAATATTTAATTCAGAACAATCCAATGATATTTTGGAAGAACTCAAGAGTTGTGTGATGGGCTGCAAGAGGCAGCAAGTGCAGTGTGTTATCCTTCTCGTTCTCGGGGCATTAAAACTGGTGAAGGAGTTAAACATGTTAAGCCTTATAGTTATCACGTTATCCTCTCCACACACACACAAACAAAAAAAAAACTCTATACGATAGCAAATAGCTCATCAAATCAATTTTTTTTTTTGAACGACGGTCATCAAATCAATTAAAAGTGAAAAGAAAAAACGCATGGGAGAAAAAACGCATGTTGAATGCTGACGTGTCAGTAGGTCCATGTATCCCCGTATCACTGTCTTCCTTTCTAAACAAAAACCATTTCACATCGCAACAGAGACACAAGAGTCCCCTCTCTCTCTCTCTAGCTCCGTCGCTGTTTGTCTCTCGTCAAGCGACCACCAAATCGAAGCTGAGAAGAAGACGACAACAATGGGTGTTCTAAGCATGGTTGTGTTGGCTAAAGCAGCTTACTCCTTAAACAGCTTTGTCTTCGAGGCTGAAGACATCAGATTCGGTTCCCCTTGGTGGTTCGTCGTCGTTGGTGTGGCGTGTCTCCTCGTTCTCTTCGCTGGGATAATGTCCGGCCTAACGCTTGGGCTAATGTCCCTTGGCCTTGTCGAGCTCGAGATTCTCCAGCAGAGTGGTTCCTCCTCCGAGAAAAAACAGGCCGGTACGGTTTTGTCTTTTTTTTTTCTCTCTTCGTTGCTTACTCCACGGTAAAATCAATCGATGCTTTGATTGAAATTACATACATGACTTGCTCGGTTCGTAATGTCAATAAAAAAAATTGGCTCTTTCAATTCGTGTTCTGTAAATTTTGGCTGTAACGATTAGAGTTACTTGAATTAATTGTTGGAACACAGTTTTTCGTATTGACTCCATGGTCTATTTTCGAAAACTTTTTTCGTATTTTCGTCTTTTCAATCGTATATTTTCTTAACATCGCTTTATTTACTTCATTTATATCAATTCAGTTTTCTAGCTTCTACATTATTTACTGTGTGTGTGTGGATGTTGTAGCTGCTATCTTACCAGTGGTTAAGAAGCAGCATCAACTTCTTGTGACTCTGCTTCTATGTAATGCAGCTGCTATGGAGGTAAAACACTTGATTTACAGCTAATTATGTGCACATCATCATTAGGATAATACATAATTGAAGATATCATTAAACTTGGTGCTTGAAAATTTTGTTTTTATTCCTTTTTTCAGGCACTTCCTATATGTCTGGATAAGATCTTTCACCCCTTTGTGGCTGTTTTGCTCTCAGTTACTTTTGTTCTTGCTTTTGGGGAGGTAACTTCCTTTTTTTTGTTTTTGTCTTCTTGGTATTAGTTTGTCTTTTATTCAGAAGCTGACATAAAATTATGTTACAACCAGATCATTCCACAAGCTATATGCTCAAGGTATGGGCTTGCTGTTGGGGCTAATTTTTTGTGGTTGGTTCGCGTTTTGATGATAATCTGCTATCCCATTGCTTACCCTATTGGCAAGGTGATTTTTTTTTTGGTAGACTTATCTTTCTTTGTCAGAGCACTAAGTGTCAATAAACACAATAGATCTAGTTGCTACAATATTCAATAAGCTATGCTACCAATGTAGAAAAATGTCAAATTTGTTGGACCTTGTATTTAATATAGCAATGTCATTAAGAAGTGTTACTTGTTGAACCTAATTGCATTGATTATATCAACTAGATAAGTGGATGCATTTATAGATGGCAGAGTTATAATGTAGCTGTGGGTGTTTACTTCTATTAACCTCAGGTTCTTGATGCTGTAATTGGGCATAATGACACCTTGTTTAGGCGAGCTCAGCTGAAAGCTCTTGTCTCAATGCACAGCCAGGAGGTAGTTTCTCTTTTTATGATCTAATAATCAGACAAATCCAGGATGGGAAAAAGATAGATTTGTGCTGTAGTCCCTGTCTAATTTGTCAAGTTAATTTATGAAGTTAAAGTAATTTTCTTTCCAGCTTCCATTGACATGATGTTTCTCTCCAACATAGGCTGGTAAGGGAGGTGAACTGACACACGAGGAAACAATGATTATAAGCGGAGCCCTGGATTTGAGTGAGAAGGTAAGGATTTATATTACCTTGAATTTGGAAACTACCTTGAGTTTTGTGCTGCTTCAAGACTACTAAAGCTGATGTGATTCACACGCTTTCATTTCCTGGAAGTTCAGACAGCTGAGGAGGCTATGACGCCTATTGAATCAACGTTTTCCTTGGATGTAACTACAAAGTTGAACTGGTGAGTTAAGCTTAGAGTTGGTCTTTTCTAGATGATTTTTCATTCTCTATATGTCAAACCTTTCAAAGAAAAAATGGGTTTGAGAAACTCCATTTGGCTGATTAGTTGAACATTTATACTGTAAATTGATATACAAGGTAGAGAGTAAACTACTTTCTTTAAGTTTATACTTGTATATATGCAGGGAAACAATTGGAAAAATACTTAGCCGAGGACATAGCCGGATCCCTGTCTACTTAGGGAATCCTAAAAATATCATTGGGCTTCTATTGGTACTCCTACCAAATATTTGTGTTGCTTCATTCTACTGAGCTCTATTAGATTACTTATAACTGTATATGCTGTTATTACCTAGGTTAAGAGTCTTTTAACTGTAAGAGCGGAGACAGAGACATCAGTAAGTTCTGTCTCCATCAGGAAGATCCCAAGGTATATCCTTAAGCTATACCTATCTTTCCCCATGAAATATGTATTAAATTCCCATACGTTGCTCTATCCAGGGTTCCATCAGACATGCCATTGTATGATATCCTCAACGAGTTTCAAAAGGGAAGCAGTCACATGGCTGCGGTTGTCAAAGTCAAAGATAAAGATAAAAAGAAGAACATGAAGTTGCTGAGCAATGGGGAAACACCAAATGAAAATATGAACTTATGCATGAGTTCTCATTTGACAGCTCCTTTGCTTAAACATGTTGATGAAAGGCATGATGCTGTTGTGGTTGATATTGATAAAGCACCAACAACACATGTTGAGAATAGGGGAAGAAACTTCCAACAAAACGGCGTTGTGACAAGGGAGGACTTGCCTCGTTTGTTAGAAGATAACGAGGATGCAGAAGTTATTGGCATCATCACGTTAGAAGATGTCTTTGAAGAACTTCTACAAGTAAAGACCTTTTGCTTTTTCAAAAGTCTCTACTCTACGCTTATCTTTTGCCTATATGTAAACTTCACTAAAGAGGTTTTGCTTTGGTGGTTTTACTGGAAATGCAGACAGAGATCGTGGATGAAACCGACGTCTACATTGATGTACATAAAAGGTATTGTAATGATATTTACTTAGTTTTGAGTCTGCTTACTCTATAGCTTACCAAGAAGATTCACTTCAGGGTACGCGTGGCTGCTGCTGCAGCAGCGGCTGTATCATCCATAACACGTGCTTCGCCAGTGGTAAGCATCAAACCCTTGATACAAATCTATTGAATCAAAGATTAATGACTGTGTGTGTGTTGTGTAGGAGTATCAAAGCAAGGTAGGACTAAAGGTGAAGAAGCTTGTGGGTAAAGAAACACGAAGTACGAAGAAATCAAAAACAACGGAGACTCTTTTAGCAGAATCAGATAGATAAATGCCATATATTTTTATGTATACCCTTGTGTTAGTTTATGGTTGAGTGTTCACTTTTGATCGTGTCACGTCTCTTGGCACTTACACACTTTGGTGTATGTTGTGTCTATACAAAGTTGAAATAATGGAATATAGGAAAAGGAGTGTAATTTTGTTTGTTTTTTTTTTCTTAAATCGTTTTTGTTTTTCACATGATCAATGGTTGTTTTCTGTTTCCTGAACAACTAGTGTTGGGATGTATATGTTACTCTGCTGTAAAATAGTGAGAGTGAACATCAGAACATGTAAAATCCATGGGATTTGATTGGTAACATGTTTTAAACTTGATTTAGTTTGAGTTAAAGGATATTAATCAGAAATATTACCAGTCATAATTTAGTTATAAACTTCTGAATTTCGTGTGTTGAATTATAATGTCATAAAGTTAAATAATACTTTGAGTTGTCTCCTTCGCAAAATCAACAAATTAAATGTTAAATGTTTAAAAAAAAAAAGTTGTTCTATAAAATATTTTTTAAAATAGGCAAACTTTTGTAAATGGTTAGGCAGGCTCTATAGCTAATATCGTTTAATAAATATTTTTTATAAGTTAAATGTTTTAACAAAAACCAAACAAAACAAAATTTTATTAAATATTTAAAAAATTAGTGTAAAATTTATTATTTAAAATTAAATTAAATTTATTAAATTAAACTAATTTAAATCTAATCAAATTAGAAAAAAGTAAATAAAAATTTACAAATGATTAGTTTATGCTTTTTAAAGTTAGTAACTTAAAACTAAATGTAATAAATATATATATATATATATATATATATATATATTTAAAAATAAAATATTTTAAAAGTCATTATTCCGTACATGCTGCATGAAACATTCTAATATGTATACATTAGATAAACATTAACTTGTTTACTTTTTCTTCAAAATGAATTCTATTTCAAAACACTTAAACAACAACTATTTTCTTTATTAAAAACAGCAACTTATTGCAACCATTTAATACACACAACAACAAAAAACTTGCAAAATTAAAGAATAAATGAAATGAACAGAATATAAAACAATCACGCATAGACTTAGGTATATAACTATAATTCTGTGAAGCCTTACACTAACTACTTGAGTATACCCTACCTTGTCACAGACTACAAAGACACTTTGAGAATGTTGCTTAGTTTCTCTTCTTGATCACACAAACCTGTCTGTTTTTTCAAAGTGTCATGAGCTCTCTCTGGAAGTAGAATCTGTCTTTGGGAGGACCAAACTGCCTACTACTCTCCCCAAAAACCCTTCAAGCTTCTTAAACTCGAATGGCTTCCACATCTGTTGCTTCCTCTGAGAAACAACAGAAGAAACACATCTCTTGAGCTCTGAGTTGTCTTCTTTGAGCATGTCTATTGCTATACTCATCTGCCTTATAGCTTCTCTCTTCTCTTCATCTTTCTCTCTAACCATTTCACTGTAAACCTTATTCTCCTCCCTAAGCCTCTCTATCTCTTCCTTCATCATCTCATGACTCCCATTAGCTTCACCATAATCTATTGAGGATGATTCACCATCAATCTCACCGTCATCCACTTCAGACTCAGCGTAGTAGTTGTCATGATTCTCACAAGCCTCGGACCAAGAAGCCTCATCATCACAAGTTGATGATTTCTCATGATGATGATTCTTTGAGCCGTGTTTGTGCACAGAAGAGGGTCTCAACAAGTCGTACCTCTCGGCTAAGGAGCGATGTGAACGGTAGAAATCTTCAACCATAGCTATAAGCTCAGGCCTTCTCTTATAATACATCTCAGCCCTTGCGGCAAAAGTATCCGCATCCTCATCAATCACTCTCAGCATTTCCTTTGTCTTTTCATCCAACTCTTCAATAACAATAAAAAAAAAACACCATGTCAAAATATCAATGAAGTTGAACACTTGTATCACTAATCATATGTCTCAGAAAAAAACATAAACACATATTTGATTACATTTTTATATTCATCCAATACTTCCATTAGAAAATCATAACCAAAGATTCAAAATTAAGAGGGGAGTCATCTTCTCTAGTTATCATCCAAGTTCACCTAGTAGAAGGTAAGACCTTTGAGAACCATATAGACACACACATAATATGACAAAAGCAACAGTTGGGTCTTGTCATTAGCAGAACTGAAATGAGGAAAGAGAGGTTCTTTTCTTCTTCTCATGACTCAGAAAGAGAGAAAGAAAGTTACCAGAGACAGTAGAGTGAAGCCACGGAGAGAAGTTTGTGGTGTTGTGATTACCAATCCACCACCATTTTGATGACTCCATCACCATCTTTCCCTCTTTCTCAAAAACTTATCTCCACTCAAAATACAAACAAACAGAACACAAAGATTCGTCAGTTTATCTAATACTCAGTTCAAGACTCACTCTTTGATTAAGCATAACAACATCAAAGAAAGAGTAGACACAAAGACTCTGAATATTACTAACCTTGGTGTTTACACGGCGTGAGGAACCAAGTCAGAGACTTAACACGGCGCCGTTTCTCTTCTTCTTTCTTCTTCTTCTTCTCTGCCTTGGAGATTTTGTAGTCACAGAGGAATTTTAAGAATGCATGTGTTCTTGTTTAGTGGTTTTTATACTCGTTAAACATCACTCTCTAGCCAGTTACATGTGGCCACGTGTGGTCATTAGAGAAGCGCGTAGCTTCTTGTAATTTACAGAGATACCCCTGGAGTTTTAAGCGGCGGATGACATGGCAGCATCAACACTGTTTAATGTTTATATTTGTAAATTACGTTATCACCCCCTAGTTTACATACGTGATACATAGAGTATGGAGCTTACGAACAGGGGTAGTTTTGTGAATATGATCAGTTGATAGACACGAAATTTATACTTATGGGCCCCACGAGACTATGTGGGCCGTGGCGAGCGTAACACGCAAAAGGTCTTTTGTGCAACGGTCGATAAACTCTTTGCCACAACTTTACATGCATATTAGTGTAAAGAACAGGATGTGACACAAATCTTAATAATATTAATTAAGTGTAGAGTGGAACAAAAACAATAAAGTAAAGTAAAATTTGTTGAATGTAAGACAACTGAGTCCTATTTTACTCTCTTTTTAACAAGTTTGTAAGGATGTTAATGGTGTAATTAGTCCAAGCTTTGAATAGCTGTTTTGAGGTTAAGTAGTAATATGGCAAAACAGTATTCAAACTTTACATGCTTATAGTGTGAATAATAAGACAAAAAGACAATAAAGAAATGTTTATGGTAGTTAACTATGACGTTTAATGGTGTTAACTATTTATTTATTACTCCCTCCATTTCAATATAATTGTCATTGTTTAGTAAAATTTTTGTTTCAAAATAAATTATCGTTTTATGATTTTAATGCATAATTTATTAAATTGATATGTTATTCTATTTTTATTGGTTGACATATAATTATATTTATATATAATAATATTTTTATTTTTTTAAAAAAAATATAAAATTAAATATTTTTAATAAATGTGAAAAAAAATTAAAACGATAAAATGAAACGGAAATAATAAGTACAATGTTTATCTATATTCAACTATGAGTTTTATAAGATCAAATCATAAACACTTGCCATAAGCTTCACATCTTACATCTTTCTCGACCTTGTAGAAACAGTGGAAGATGTGAAGCTCGTAGCAAGTGTTTAGGATCATGGGCTCTTAATCAGTCTTTATATTTTAATCGTTTTTCTTGTTCTCTTATTGTTTTCTAGAGATGGTGTTCATCTTCATACACTTATGAGCCATGGTTGTCTTAAGCTTGGATTCTATAAAAAAAAGGGTTTCAAACGCATGTTCACATACACAATCACCTTACAAACTCTCCCTTTCTCCATCACTTCAGTAGTCTCTCTAAAGCTGTTCAAAACTAAAACAAGAAACAAACCACAGGCTATATCCACTCCTTGGGGTTGATACAAGCATCCAATAGCTTCCACTCCTCTGTCCCCTCTTCAGGTTTCTACGCCCAACAAAACACAGTTACTACATTTGTAATACAGCCTAATGAGTTAGGAGTTGAGTGTCTTTCACAAATGGGAAAGGAACTTATTAATGGGAAGAGAGACAAGAATACTCTCTATTCTCCCTCCTGTCTTCAGACCAAATGTGGTTCCACGATCATATACCTTTCCATTCAAATACAACACAGTAGACAAGTACAATGCTCATAAAGCTAGTGGCTGATATTGGGTTTAGTGTTGATTGGTCGGGGGAAATGGAGATTGGAGGAGTGGTGGAGACGATGATGATGAGAGGAGATGGGAGCGAAGGTGGGAGGAGAAGTGAAGAGAGTAGAAGAGTGAGAAGCCATGTTGAAGAAGAAGATGGATAGAGAGAGAGAGATCTTTAATGATGACCAGACCAGACCACTGTCCAAAGTCAACTAATCTATTTATAACCAGACCTAAAATCAAACCAGAAACGCTATTGAATTGAGGTTTTAGCTGGTTTAGTCAATCCGATAATCCTATTTGATCCACTGTCAAATCTTATTTTGGTTTTTTAGCCCAGAAATAGAACCCAACTTAGGCCCAAAACGTAATTTTTTTGGGTGTTTGCATCAGAAACGCCATTAACAACGTTTGGCCAAACTAATGAGATATAACAGATGTATTAATGGTTTAATCAGAGTTTTAAATTTTCTAACAAAAAAGTCGTTGTAGCATAGTGGTAAGTATTCCCGTCTGTCATGCGGGTGACCTGGGTTCATTTCCTGAGGTTCAACACGTGGCGGTTCGGGATTCGTCTAAATTTTTTTTGTTTGTTTTTTTAGAAAAAAAGAAAATCAAAAAGAAAATAGAAATTTTTTTATAATAAAAAAATGATTCAATGAACCCCAAGAAGGGATTCATTGATGTGGATGCTCTAAGCTAGTTTTTGTCGCGTTCGATCCTCAGAATTTTGTTACCGGGTTCGATTTCCACCAACGGCGATCTTTTTTAATTTTTCATTGTACAACCTATTGGGCTTGTTCTTAAAATCCAATATAAATGTCACTTCACAGACACTATTCGGTTTATAAAAGTCCAAGATCCTCGGAATCTTCTTATTGTCCTTAGCTAGTTTTGTTTGTATAAAGACCGTTTTATACTTCTACTTCTTTGAATTTCATTTCTACACCTAGAATTAGTAATCAAAGATCATACAATTTGATGGAAAGTTTTTTTAATTAGTCTTGTACCATGCCACTGCAAATAAAAGGTTCATATCCCACTAGGGGTCTTGCTTTAGCATAGTTTGAGTCAAAAGTTTTGAAAACTACACCACACAATTTTGGGATTGAGGTCTTCATGTACTTGCTTTAGTTTTTAAAATAATTCAACAACAACAAAACCTTTCATCCTAGACCTTGCAGAGAAAAGCCGTTTGTGTCAAATGTTGTGTGGAAAATTCAAGATTTGATCTCAAGCTACCATTGATACATTTTCAAGTGAAGAATGTTGCCTCTTCATAGTGCACGCATCAAGGTCGATGTTGCGGCTTCGCGCTTCATCTGTGCAGCTTTGCCACTCCCTCGGAAGTATGCATACACTTGCTGAACATCGAGTATTGCACTTCATGGGTTAGAGAAACAGAATGTTGATAAATTTGGGAGTAAGAAGAAGTTTGAAACCTGAATCACCCAAATATTGAGAAATGTTTCAATGCAGAAGAACCCTGCCCCAATGAAATACAATATCTGCGAGGGAGAAAGTGGATCGGTAAGACTGCTGCAAGCCAAAGTTAAGTACCAAGACCGGATCCGAGAATTCGGGGACTCTAAACATTTTTTAAGAAAATTTATAAATTTTGTTTTTTTCGTAGTTTGGGAGTTTATTTTATATAAAAAACTTTCAAAAAATTTGGGGACCGAAACCAATATTTTACTCGATTGTGCCCAGATCCGACCCTGTTATTACTTGTAAATGAGCAGAAGTAATAATTACCCCGACCACAGCATTAGTAGTTAGAAGCTCAAGAGCTGGCAAGAAACCTCTGTCCACCAAACCAATAACACTTGGAATCAGATGGACTTCCTCAGAGAGACAAAAGATCTTATCATCTTTATCAGAATGTAAAAGAAAGTGGTTGATTCAGATGTTTTCATATTGAAGAAAACTCTTACGTGAGAGACTTTCCTTGAAAGATGACTGGTGGAGCAACTGCAGCAAAGCCGCAAAATGCAATGTGAAACTGAAAAGTGCAAGACCGTGTAAACATCAGAAGCTTAGTGGTTTTGATTATGATGCAGAGCAAATCTCCCAATGGGGACACGGTTTATCTTACCACGTAAAACAAGAAAAATGTTCCAAACTTCAGGGCACTATCAGTTCTGCATAGGTACGTACGTGTAACACATTGTATTATTAACTCAATTAATATCTAAGAGATCTTTTCATGGAGCAAGTTCCAGCATATACTTGTAGAGCTGGTTTTACCTGGAAGCTCGGTAAAGAGGACGGTACCATAAGAACTTTATTGATATAGCTCTTTTGTGACAATCCAAGAATTCCTCGAGGGCGATCTCGATGAATCTCGATCCCTAATACAAAAGATGCCTCACCAAGATCTTTCATTTCAAAATTTTCCTTAAGAAATCTCTTGGTTTGAACCAGCATGCTAATATCGTTAGTGGCCAGAAGTATGTCATCGACATATAAAACCAGGAAAATACATTTACTCCCACTGAACTTTTGATACACACAATCATCAACCAAATTCACCTCAAAACCAAAGGAGGTGATGATCTTATGAAATTTATGGTACCATTGACCGGAAGCTTGTTTTAGCCCATAGATGGATTTCTTTAATTTGCAAACCATATTTTTTGCATCACCTAAGGCAAAATGTTCTGGTTGCACCATATAAATCGTCTCTTCAATGTCTCCATTGAGAAACGCTGTCTTAACATCCATCTGATGAAGCTCTAAATCATAATGTGCAACAAGAGCCATGATTATCCTAAAAGAATCCTTTGAAGATACCGGAGAGAAGGTTTCTTTATAGTCAATCCCCTCTTTCTGAGTATAACCTTTAGCCACTAGACGAGCCTTATATTGCGAAATATTACCATTCGAATCCCTCTTGGTTTTAAATATCCATTTACAACCAATGGGTTTCTTTCCTTCTGGTAATTTAACGATTTCCCAAACCTCATTGTCTAACATAGACTTATACTCTTCATTTGCTGCCTCAGTCCACTTATCCGACATGGAACAACTCATAGCCTGGCGGAAGGTGATGGGATCATTTTCCGAAAGAGTTTGATTTTCCTCATGTTCCATTAAAAATACTATGTAATCATCTGGAATAGCATTTCTCTTTATTCGGGTGGATCGCCTAAGAGCAATTTGATCTTGTTGCACTAGTTCTTGAGGATTTTGAGTTTGACCTTCATGTACGATATCATCGACAACCTGAGTTGGAGGAAGGACTTCATTATCAACTTGAGGATCCAAATTTACTTCATCAGAAGTAACTATACGAATCGGTATAGGTATTGGAGCCGATTCTTCCTCAAAGATGATATCCTTAACCTTATTTCTCCCCCCAAAATCAATATCCTCAAAGAACGTAGCTGTTCCTGTCTCGAAAATATTCTTAGCAGTGGGATCGTAAAACTTATACCCTCTTGAGCGTTCCGAATAACCAATAAAGTAGCTGCTAATGGTTCTTGAGTCCAGTTTCTTTTCATATGGCTTATAAGGCTTTGCCTCAGCTGGACATCCCCATATTCGAAGGTGCTTAAGACTAGGCTTGCGCCCAGTCCAAAGCTCATAAGGGGTCTTAGCAGTTGCTTTAGTTGGCACCCTATTAAGAATGTATGCTGCAGTCTTTAGTGCCTCTCCCCAAAGTGATTCTGGTAAGGAGGAATGACTAATCATACTCCTCACCATGTCCTTAATAGTGCGATTCCTTCTCTCAGACACACCATTCATGCTAGGAGAACCTGGCATGGTGTATTGAGGCACTATACCACACTCCTCTAGGTATCTGGCAAACGGTCCTGGACGCTGTTCACCTGAACCATCATACCGACCATAGTATTCGCCACCACGATCAGATCTGACAGACTTTATCCTTCGGTCAAGTTGGTTCTCAACCTCAGCTTTAAACTTTTTGAACACGTCCAAAGATTCCGATTTCTCATGAATAAGAAACAAATATGCATATCGAGAATAATCGTCAATGAATGATATAAAATATTGTTGACCATTCCAAGAAGCCGTAGGAAAAGGTCCACAAATATCCGTATGTATCAATTCAAGGACTTTCGTAGCTCTATATGCACCCAATTTCTTATGCTTGGTCTGTTTTCCTTTAATGCAATCCACACATATATCACAATCCGTGAACTTTATGGAACTCAATATACCATCTGACACAAGACGCTCAACTCTATTTCTAGAGATGTGACCTAGGCGTTGATGCCAAAGAGTTCCTGAATTTGCATCTTCAAACTTTCGTTTAGTACCTTTTGATTCAACACTTAAACTTTCATCTTTAGAGTTTATAGTGTCAAGCATATAAAGACTGTGATTTTCCAAAAGTTTACCGGTTCCAACAAGTTTTGAATTTAAAGACAAAGTAGCGGTTCCGTTCTCAATTAGACAAGAATAACCTGATCTGTCTAACCAAGGACCGGAAACCAAATTACGTCTAAAAGACGGTACAACAAAGGTGTCTTTCAAATCCAGAAAATGACCAGAAACAAAAAACAATCTAAAATGCGCAATTGCCTCCACATGCACCGGACTCCCATTAGCCACATGAATGCGTCTTTCAGCATCATTTGGGGTTCGATAGCTCAGGCAACCCTGAAGTGAAACACTAATGTTAGTAGTAGCACCAGAATCTAACCACCAAGTGTTTCTAGGTACTTCAACTAAGTTCATTTCTGAGCAAACCAAAGCAAGGAACATACCTTTCTTAGCACGCCAAGCGTGATATTTAGGGCAGTCCTTCTTTATGTGTCCACCCTTCCTGCAAAAGAAACATGTATCTTCAACCTTAGCATGTTTCTTTTGGGTAGGACCCTTAGCAGCATTATCCTTAGTGAGCTCAAATTTCTTTCTTTTGCCCTGTCCCTTAGAGGTGTAAACCATATGAGAACTTTCGGTCCTTTCTTGTTTCATCCTCTCTTCCTCTTGCACACAATATGCAATGAGCTCGTTAAGAGACCATTGCTCCTTCTGTGTGTTATAACTTGATTTCAGCTGACTGAACTGAGGAGGAAGAGAGTTCAAGACAAAGTATATGAGCAATTCAGCCGGAAGCTCAGTCTTAAGTGTCTTTAGTTTCGAAACAATGTTGGACATTTCCAAAATGTACTCCCTTATTTTTCCATTGCCGTGGTACCTCATTGTACTAAAGCGATGCAAAAGCATGCTAATTTCCGCCTTATCGCTTCTTGCGAAACGTGAATCCATCTCGGCAAGGAACTGTTTGAGATCATTGATCTCCTCACCACCTCTAAAGGCTTCTGGAATGGTGTCCTTAATGATCATCAAACCAATGCGATTAGAACGCTCCCACTTCTCATGAACAGCCTTATATTCCGAAGTGCTGTCATCCGTAGGAGAAGAAGGTTTGTCCATCCTGAGCGCAAGGTCAAGATCCATACACCCAAGAACAATCTTCACTTTACTTTTCCATTCCGAAAAATTGGAACCTGTAAGAATCGGAATGGATCCTAAGTTGGCAGATAAAGTAGCTGAAACGAGAGAACAAAAAAAAACCGAGTTAACTCAATATCCGAAGAAATCAATGATAAATTTTAACTGATTATACTTCCCATCCAAGATACCAAATGTAACATCAATATCAAGTCTTTGGACAGTAATATTGACTACTAGCAGTACTCTTGTAATAACAATCAAATATTGACAATAATCCACGATAAACAATAAACCTTCATTTGGGCCGATTTATTGTTCACATGTTGAAACCATATAATTGTCATGTATTCATCATCATAATTGTATGTACAATTCGGCCAAAAATTAAGTCTTCCTTTGGGCCGACTCAACATTCGCATGAATATTGCACACACGTATATATGTAAATTCCGGCCAAACACAACCTTCCTTTGGGCCGATTAAATATTCACCATGAACTTACATATATACTTCCTTTAATAATTCTCATGAAAAATCTTCTCAAGAGAGGTCTTCCTTTGGGCCGACATCTTGATTAAATTAACAAATCAAATTATTAAAGATGTATAATCATATTTATTAATTGATTTAAAGCTGAATTTTATTCTTGCACAAACGTATAAGTAAACGTATGTAGGTTCTTTATGCAAGAATACTTAAGCGGCAGAGTGGTTGGAGTCAGCAAAGGAGGTGCCAGCTTTAGTCATGCGACCTGGGTTCGAATCTCAGCCTTTGCGTTTTTTAACTTAATTAAAATCTGGATGGGCCTAACTTAATGTTTGTACAAAACTGGCCCAATTGATTTAAAACATAAGAAACTGGGCCAAAATAATTAAATTCGAAGGCCCAAAATAATTAATTAAATCAGAAACTGTATTTGGGCCAAAATTATTCACAGGCCCATAATAATTAATTAAATTTGGGCCAAATAACTAATAGGCCCATCACGAATTTGCCTCCAACCTTGTGAATCCTCAAACACATTTTTTTAGTTTTAACATCTAAAAAACAGATCTAATACTAAATCTGGAAAAAATTGTTCCACAAAAAAAAATTCAAAAATTTTCAACAAAATTTCAGAAAGTATAAACCTTATGAACAATATTTTTCCATCAATAAAACCTTAAACCTTATTTAGATATAAATCTTAAACATAGATAACAATCAAAGATCTATATCTAACATGCATGATCCCAAAATTCAACATAAACTTTAGAGAAGAAAAAATCAGATTGAACAATCCAATATTTTCACATAATACTTAAATTCGAATTCAAAATATAAACTTTAGATTAAATTCAAAATTATTTTAGATCCAAATAGAAAATCAATATGGTGGCTCTGATACCAATTGTTAATTTTATTTCTTCATGATTCATCAATATGAATCTATAACCATATGATTTTCTACTTGAATAGACAAAAGGGAAAACATACCTTGTGAATCCATGATTCAATGATCTATGGCAAGAGAATGGATTTTCCAATGCAAAACCTTTTTTTTCTTTTTGACCTTAGCTCTCCATTGATGGGATATGGAGATTTCCACTTATTTTCAAGTTAGGTTGCATTGGGGACCATAACCCATGATGAAGAATTAATTTCTAGTTCAACCCTTCACTAAACTAGAAATTAAATAAGGCATCCACATATAATGTTTCATAACATTTTATGCCCAAAATAATTAATGGTCCTATCACATTATTCCTTAACATATGTGACTCAACCAAAATTAACCAAAATGATCTTACAGTCTTAAGCTTGGATTCTATAAAAATCACATACACAATCACATTACAAACTCTCCCTTTCTCCATCTCTTCTCTAATCTCTCTAAAGCTGTCAAAACTAAAACAAGAAACAAACTCACTCAAGCCTCACACTCAAGCTATATCCACTCTTTGGGGTTGATACAAGCATCCAATAGCTTCCACTCCTCTGTCCCCTCTTCCGGTTTCTACACCCAACAAAACATCATTACTACATTTGTAATATAGCCTAATGAGTTAGGACTTGAGTATCTCTCACAAATGGGAAAGGAACTTATTACATGGTCATATTCCCATCTTGCTGACAGAGGAAGAGAGACAAGAATACTCTCTATTCTCCCTCCTGTCTTCAGACCAAACGTGGTTCCACGATCATATACCTTTTCCAATCAAATACAACACACATTAGACAAAGTACAAGGCTCATGAGGGTGAAAACAGAAAAAGCTAGTGGCTGTTATTATAATATACCAAGTTGAACTCAACATATCTTCCTCTTCTCAACTGTTGCCATGCCTTGTGTTGCTCTGTAAATTCCATGTCTTTCCTTTTCTCTACTATAGGTATATAAGCTGGTACTACTGAGTTCGCACATTCTGTGAATCCCCAATCAACTTAAAATTGGTATACCAAGAACACTAACATCATCATCATCATGACATTTAAGTCCATATTACCAGTGGAGAATGCGAGAAGCATTTCCTGATCATATTCATTAAGATCATCAAAAAAGATCCCTCCAAGTCCTCTTCTCTCATCACGGTGCTACAAGCAAGAATAATGAGTCCTTAACACAAAACAACATGCTTATAAAAAGACTCTTAGTCTCTGAACTGTTCCTAGACACTATTTTGAGAAAGGAAGTAGTCATTACCTTGATGTAAAAGTAGTCATCACACCACTTCTTGAACCGAGGATAGAAGGAAGGGTCAAACTTGTCACACGCTTGCTTTTGAATCTACAACAAGAAAGATAAAGCTTATAACAAGATCAAAACTCCACCAACCACGAAGCTCATATCTTTAGAGATCAAGAAAGAACAAGGTTTAAGACCGTGTGGAAATGCTTGACATCTTCTTCAAAGATGTAAGCTGGTGTGAAGTCAGTTCCACCACCAAACCACCATTGCCTCGGAGCTCCAGGAACATCTGTGCATTGACAAAAAAATAGCAAATCAATGCTACTATCCAAACAAAAGACTGTACCTTTTACACTTTGGCGCTTACCCTTTGGAGCATCAGTCTCGAAATAGCGATAGTTGAAATGCAGAGTTGGTGCAAAAGGGTTCTTGGGTTTAGCCCTAAAATAGAACCCAACTCAGGCTCAAAACGTAATATTTTTTTTGGTGTATCCATTAACAACGTTTGGCTTTACTAACGAGATATAACAGAAGTATTAATCGTATTTAGTTAGAGTTGTAAATTTGTTAACAACAAAGTCGTTGTAGTATAGTGGTAAGTATTCCCGCCTGTCACGCGGGTGACCCGGGTTCGATCCCCGGCAACGGCGATCATTTTTTTCTTTTTACATTGTACAATCTATTGGGCTTGTTCTTAGAACTAGTGTTGGGCTTTCGGGTTTTTAGTTCGGGCCGGTTCGGTTTTCGGATTATTCAGATTAGGGTGTTAAGAAATCGAACACTTTTTGGATTGGTTTGGGTCTGGTTTCAATTTTGTTTATGAAACCCGAAATAGAACCTAGATTATTTATTAAGGTATTTAAGAACCGGTTCTTAACTTTTTTCTGTTAAAAATTAAAAAACAGTTTCTTATTTTTCCCTAAGAACCTCCATTAATCATGGTCTTAGAACCCAATATAATGCCACTTCACTTACACTATTCTGCTTACAAAAGTCCAAGATCCTCAGAATCTTATTATTGTCCTTAGCTAGTTCTTGTTCGTATAAAAACCGTTTTATACTTCTACTTCCTTGAATTTCATTTCTACACCTAAAATTAGTAATCAAATAATATACAACATGACAATTTATCATTCCACTTCCTTGTTTGTATAATCTTTTTGCTTATATATGTTTAATATATAGTTGCATAGTGTGACAGTTTATATGACATTGCTAAATAGTAAGTGTGAAAGGGAGATATTTTGTAGGAATTTACAACAATATTGGAATACAACAGATCATACAATTTGATGGGAAGTTTTTTAATTAGTTTTATACCATGCCACTGCAAATAAAGGTTCACATCCCACTAGGGGTCTTGCTTTATCATAGTTTTGAGTCAAAAGTTTTGAGAACTAAACCACACAATTTTGGGATTGAGGTTTTCATGTATTTGCTTTAGTTTTTAAAATAACTCTACAACAAACAAAACTTTTCATCATAGACCTTGCAGAGAACAAGCGTCTGTGTCAAATGTTGTGTGGAGGATTCAAGATTTGACGTCAAGCCGCCATTGATACATTTTCAAGTGAAGAGTGTTGCCTTCATAGTGCACGCATCAAGGTCGATGTTGCGGCTTCGCGCTTCATCTGTGCAGCTTTGCCACTCCCTCGGAAGTATGCATACACTTGCTGAAAATCGAGTATTGCACTTCATGAGTTAGAGAAACATACAAATTTGATTTACAATGTTGATAAATTTGGGAGTAAGAAGAAGTTTGAAACCTGAATCACCCAAATATTGAGAAGTGTTTCAATGCAGAAGAACCCTGCCCCAATGAAATACAATACCTGCGAGGGAGAAAGTGGATTGGTAAGACTGCTGCAAGCCAAAGTTAAGTACCAAGGCCGGATCTGAGAATTCAGGGACTATAAACATTTTTTTAAGAAAATTTATAAATTTTGTTTTTTCTTTGTAATTTGGGGGGTCTATTCCTATATAAAAAACTTTCAAAATTTTTGGAGATCGAGACTAATGTTTCACCCGGTGGTGCCAGATCCGGTCCTGTAATAAGTACTTGTAAATGAGCAGAAGTAATACTTACCCCGACCACAGCATTAGTAGTTAGAAGCTCAAGAGCCGGCAAGAAACCTCTGTCCACCAAACCAATAACACTTGGAATCAGATGGACTTCCTCAGAGAGACAAAAGATCTTATCATCTTTATCAGAATGTAAAAGAAAGTGGTTGATTCAGATGTTTTCATATTGAAGAAAACTCTTACGTGAGAGACTTTCCTTGAAAGATGACTGGTGGAGCAACTGCAGCAAAGCCGCAAAATGCAATGTGAAACTGAAAAGTGCAAGACCGTGTAAACATCAGAAGCTTAGTGGTTTTGATTATGATGCAGAGCAAATCTCCCAATGGGGATACGGTTTATCTTACCACGTAAAACAAGAAAAATGTTCCAAACTTCAGGGCACTATCAGTTCTGTTTAGGTACGTCACGTGTAACACATTGTATTATTAACTCAATTAATATCTAAGAGATCTTTTCATGGAGCAAGTTCCAGCATATACTTGTAGAGCTGGTTTTACCTGGAAGCTCGGTAAAGAGGACGGTACCATAAGAAGTAAGCCCCAGGGACACCAGAAATGAAGTAGATGATTGACATAAGCCATATAATGGGACCTGATTGCATAATAATCAGATGAGAGGATATAACAAACTGAATCTGATCATTTGTGGTAAAAAAAACAGTAACCTCCTCCTTTGATCCAAGCTACAGTTACTGCCACAATATTCCACAAGAGACATCCTATTAATCCTGCATAGTTCATTAGTTTTAGTCTGTTTTAACTTTTTGACTGGGCTCTGGACAGGTTCAAGAATTTGTTGCGGCGGGTCTAAAAGGTGGGTTTTGGCGTTACCTAACAATGTGGTGAATGCGACATATTGGATCTTCTGTAAGTGAATCGGAATCTCATTAGGAATGTCATGGTGAATTAGAGGGAAAAACTCGGGCCAGTTCTTCTCCTCGATGACAACTCCAGCTGCCAAAAACAACCATATCAGGTGGTTAGCTACAATAAAAACTCATTAAGTATCAATGGAAGATGTAGAATTAGATTGTCTACTTTTCGCTATTGCATCTTCTCTTCTTTTAAGCTCCTGCAATATGACAAGAGGAAGAAGAAGAAGGCTGATCAATACAATTCACATGGAAACTGTAGGTCACCATGGAAGCTAGAAATGACCTGCTCTTTCCGGTTCAGTTCGTTCTCCTTAGCCTGTAGCTCCATCTCTTTAGCTCGAAGATCCTTCAAACAGAAACATCTAAAAAATGAGATTCTCAACAGATTTTGAGCAAAAACATTGAAAGGCAAAATGGAGAAGGTATTGACAATATGGTGTACCTTGTCGGAATCCAAAGGGATATCGACGGTTGCACCACGATCATGAGGTTCAGGTGGAAGAGGCTTGAGATATGAAGAGTTGCTTGCAGGAGGAACACTTGTATTATCCTAAAAACATTAGAACATCCAAGATCAAACGGGTACGTAAAAGAAGAATCACATAAGATCAGTTATTGGTTTTAAGAAACAAAGAGCTTTTTACCGCAAAAGGATTGGTTTCTTCATCAGCAAATGGATTAGGATCTTGTCGTGCCATTTGTGAGATTGTTTATATTTTTACAAGATCAAGAAACCTATTTCAAGAATGGTTTATTCAACGAATGTGTCCTTTGTAGTCAAAGAGAGGGAGAGAAAACAAAAGTAATGGCATTTGTGCGCGCCAGAGAAATCCAAGGCATTTTAAATGGTGCTCTCTTCGTTTTGTGTTCAAGCACATTTTCAACAAAAATGTGTTTAAGTTTGGTCCGGTTTACTTAAATTATTCGGTTTAGTGAAGACTTCATTTGAATTTATTCTGGTTTAACATGTTACGAACAAAGCAAGCACACACCAAAGACTACATGTTACAGAACCTATATTGAAGGCGTGTGGCTAACGTTGGTAGCCCTAACTCGATATACATTGTGAATATTAAGGCCCCTAAGGAGATCAAAGTGTTATGTGGATGATTCAGAACGGTAACACAAAAAGGGCTTCCCGGAAAGGCTTCGCATCTGTAGTTTCCTCAGGCTACTGGTGCGGCAGCGACACTCACATTGTGAACTTTCTTTGTTAAAAGATATGGAGCAACATAAATGAATGGTCCCATGGTCTAGTGGTTAGGACACTAGACTCTGAATCTAGTAACCCGAGTTCAAGTCTCGGTGGGACCTTTTCTTATTTTCAAAACTCAATTTTTTTGGTGAAAATGTGTTTCTGTTTTGTTCAATAGTTTTTATTCATATGGGAAAGTAAATGTCATATACCAAGTTTTAAGAAAATGTGTGGTGTTTTAGTGATCTCCAAGTTATATGACAATGAATATGGGAGAAATTAATAAGTGGAAGATCACGATAAATAACATATTGCAAAATTATCCTTGAGGATAAGGATGTTCTCAACAGGGGAGTATTGTTATAGGAATATTATCCGGTTCACTCAACTCCGGTTTAATAGTTTCATATCTGCATTTCGATCTACTTGTTTGGTTTAGAATAAACACTTATATGTATGTCTAAACCCTATTACGGGAATCTAATCAATCACAAATACATTTATTTTATCTACTTCTTCTATCTCTCCCTCTATCTCTGATCTTCACCTCATCTCCAATCTCCTCTCATCTCTTAGGATTTCAGGTTTACTTGTGATCCTTCTCTCCCTTTTACAGTACATCTATGTATATACTGTAAAAGATCGAAACCTTCGTTACTAAAACTAATTTTCAACAAAAAAAAAGTTATAGGAAATGTTTGTTTCATTTACAGTTTTTCATTAGAAATTGATGTGATACTCAATGAAAAGTTATTTGTATTCCTATAAAATAACCAAAGTGTTCCTTTACTTTTTCTTTTGTTTTTTCATTACTTCTGATATTGTTTATTAAATAACTAATTTGATTTTGGTAGTGTTACGCCAACTGTTTTTATCCGGACAAAATAAATATCATAATGTTTAGTTTCATTTGTTGAGAATGATGATGTTGCGGGTCACTACACTCCATTCAAATTATAGTTGGTGCTGGACTATTTAGGAAAAGTGTTGTAGTGATGTCAGCCTAAAATGTATAAAAAATATTGCGGTGAGCGTGATGGAACATCCGACCTTCAGATCTTCAGTCTGACGCTCTCCCAACTGAGCTATCCCCGCTTGTTTTATTAAACAAATAGTATAATATAAAACCAAAGCTACTCTATATTCATGCGCCAAAAGATCCATTATGTATTGTAAAACAGCAAATATTGATAAAATATATTGATGAAGAGAGTAATTAATGAGTGTGTACAAGCCACTTGATTAACTATCCAACAATGCTTCACCATGGCTTTGATAACCCCCAATGAATCTTATTAGTCATCATAATCAAGGTACATTCTGTAAGCATCTCTATCTGCTGAGTAGTAGCTTTTCACCAGACAATCTACTTGGAACCCAAGTTTTCTGTAGAGATTCACAGCAGCAATCCTCGCGGGGTCGACATGAAGTGAGACCCGTCGTACCTTTCTGCTTCTGCACTTGTCAATCGCTGCTCTTAACAATGCTTCTCCATAGCCTTCTCTCCTGCAACTCTCCTTCACTGCATAATCCAACAAAACACAAGAAAGTGCTCTAATAATACATTCCAGCTGATTGTAATAGCTCTTAGCTTGTCTGAAAAGTAGCATTCCACATATACTGATGCGATCTGGATCAGTTTCAAAACAATGAGTATGAAGACAAAAGATTCTCTATCTAAGTCAATAATCAAGGCTTGACTTAATGGCCAATATCAACACTTTATCGATTTGATCTATCAAAATATTGGACCGAGAGAAAGATATGGGACTTGATAGAGCCTTCTTTGCTAAGGATCAACATGGACAATCAGTGAAGTCCATATCATGTCCAAGAAGAGCCTGAAGCATCTTGGACCCATTCCACCCGTCTTCAGGTTATTCGTGGGAAAGACAACCTATCCAAGGCCGTATAATATACTCTACCGGTTAATTTATCAAACAATTATTTCATTAGAAGTTTGGCAAGTTAAAACTACTTGTTCTTTATCACTGCGCGTAATTTCATCGAACAGTTGGTGGGCATACCTGCGAGCTTGGTGATGGAAGCAGAGAGGGAAGACGGCCACGAATACATTACATAGCCCAAAGTTTCTCCGTCACATTCCACGTATAGCAATCCGGAGTTTCTCTTGCGCAGCTCTCCGTCGAATGTTTGCGCGAGAGATTCGTGTTTAGGGAACGTTTTCTTCTCCAGCTTCACGATCTCTTCCACCACTTTGGCCCAATTAGCAGACCCTTTACTTAGTTCTACCGGAACTGTTTTCTCCATTGTCGAAAGATTCGATCTTTTGGTGTTGATGTTTTGATCCTCTCGTTTACTGTGGATGCAAGAAGGTGACGACTGTATTTTATTTTATTTATTTACGAGGCTGTTTATGTAATTCAGTGTATTTAAAAATTCATATAATTTACAAATGTGAAATATATTAATTTTTAAATTTAATATATGAATCTTAATTATTATTTACAAATTCAAATATTTCCTTTCGGATTTTATTTTTGGCAAAGAAATCAATACAAATTCATTCAAATATATTATATATTATAAAGTTAAATTCATTATTAAATCCGAATGATTGAATAACACTTATTTAAATTAGAATTTATAAATAATAAAATTAATAACACATTATTTTAATATAGATTTAAAAACAATAGAATCAATAATACTTAATTACAATTAATTTCTATATCCATTAAAATACATGAATTCTTACTATGCAACGACTTTGACTTTAAAAACTAAATTATGAAATGATCCACCAAATTTAAGTTGATGACAATTTGGTCCTCATTGGAACATGGCTATCCATTTATTCATATAATTAGAGAAACAATGATCTAGACAAATGTGGATTCACAATAGATAGTGGTAACGTGTAATCATGGAAACTGTTTACAAAACCAAATAACTTATGTGGTAAACAAAGAAGTAATGACATAGACAAAGGACCAACACAAGTCAAACTCCGACCATGGAAGCAACCCAAATAGACACAAAAGTAACTGTGACAAGTGCTAAGGCTCTTATGTGCTTAGCTTCAACACTCAAAACAAAATCATCCGGATGTTCTGGCCAGATAAGATAAATTATTTTGTCAAGAGAAGCAATCAATAGAACTGTGTTGTTCAGCATACAAACCGTGAACACTGCTGTTTTGACAAAACCTGTGATGCTTAAACCTGGAGCAGAGCTGATGTAAAGCTTAGTACATGTGAAATATATAACAAATGTCAAAGTTACCACAATTGTTACAGTCCACTTGAGAGCTTTGGTACCACCCAATACGGCCATATTCAAGTTGATTAAATTCTCTGTAGGAAATAAAGAGACATGATGATAAGATTTGACAAAACACATGTTTTCTAAAAGTAAGAACATAAACGCTGACAAATACAATACACCATAAGATTAAACATGTAGATACACACTCAAAGATTACCTCAGACGTTCTGAAACCTAGTAAATGAAAGAGGAAGAAAGAGATGATGATGCTCAAGTTTTGAGATTTTTCAAGAAAATTAGGGTAGCAACCATAGTATTTGATCTGATCAAGCCATTGACTTGTTCACAATAATAAAGAAAGACTGGTGTGTATAATCATCAGGTATGCTTTAACTTGCCAAGCAAGGAAATTAAATAATAGGATTAGTTTGTTGACTCCAACAATAAATTAAAGTTGTGTTTACATGGAAGAGAAGATTCTGTAGAGAAACAATCAAAGAGCCAGAAACAAAAGATCTACAAAAGTCTACAGAACTTTCATTCAATTATATGATCTTTATCAGTTTTAATCTGTAAACATAGACAAACTTAACAAATCTATCACTTATAGTTTTGGGAGCTTGACATGATCCACAAGAAAAATGGGGGTTAGTTTCCATACTATTTGATCATAAATGAAAGTAACAAAGCCATGGACTTAACCAACAACAGCAAGCAAAAAAAAAATATGAAACTATGGGATTACATATTTTTCAACTCTGTTTTCAGCTCATTAACTCATAAACTATGGGACAAGTAAGATTCACATACAGTACTGTCATCATCATCATCATCATCATAAACTCAAATTTCTGAAAACTGAGACATTATATTATTATACATGTCTAGATGAACAGTGATGAGTAGGAGTAGTAGATAAGTTAAATCCAAATACAGAGAGAAAAAAAAGAGAGAGAGATCCACATGCTTCACTGCAAGAATTTATCAATGCTTGTTGCTAATGTGGTTTTAGGCACTGCACCAATGATTGTATCCTTCTTCTCACCTTTAACAAAGATCATGATGGTTGGAATGCTTCTAACACCGTACTTTCCCGGGGTTGCAGGAGAATCATCGGTGTTTAGTTTGAAGAACTTGATCTTGCCTGTGTACTGCTGTGCTATTTCATTAACAATGGGATCAATCATTTTGCAGGGTCCACACCATGGTGCCCAAAAGTCCACAACAACAGGCTCATCAGCCTTGAGTACAAGAGACTCCCATGTTGAATCGTTGACCATTGGAACTGCAAAGACAGAACAGCAAAACCAACTTCAAATGATTATTATTATTATGGGTTCAGAACTAACTATAACGAAACAATGCTTACATAATCCAAACGCTTTAAGCATTCTCATTAACCAAACAATCCAATCTACACTACAATCCTTGAATAAATGCGTGAACAAACATCTCACTTTCTATAGCTACGATCCAAATATACAAACTTTCTGCAATTTCATAACTCAAATATTTGCAATTCCATAGAAAGTTCAACACTTTTCGAACAAATCACTAAGTTACTTCAGAATCTCAAATCAAAATAAACGCATTATCCAGCAAAAGGTAGATGAGAACATACTCCCTGTAGTAGTGTCCTGAGCTTCACAGATGATCCCTCCTCGTCGTAATCGAGAAACCCTAGAATTCTTCGAGGCCGATGATAGAGAGACGCGAGTTCTCAATCCTCCCACGGAGAACATCTGTTGAGTAGGGAGTGAAACCGTCTTAGAGGATCCGATTCCCATATCTGACCGGAGACTAATCGGCGGACAAGAAGAACAGGTGAAAGCGGCCATTGTAGAGAGAGAGAGACACACAGATAGGTTCTGTTCCTGAGATTCTTCTGTGACCTCAAAATGTAATTATATCCAGGGAAGAAAATATATATGAAGAAGATAACAAACGAAAAAAAAAAGCTAAACATTGAATTAATAAAGCTATAAGCCCATTGGGCCTTCGTTTCGTTTAACCATATGTCCTTTTAAATGGCCCATTTCACTTGCTATTTGATATAAAGACTCATGAGGTCATGTATAAATGGTCTATGGTTTAAGTGGTGTATAGTTTGAAATCACTTGTATTAAAATGATAAATACACTATTATTATTTTGCAGTTTTAAAATATCTTAAAATCTAATTTTATTGAATTTTTTATTTTATAAAATACTCTGAAATACATTGTTATTTAAAATAACTGAAGATGTAAATTTTTGAATGGCTCAAATGTTTTTAGAATGTATAAGTGAGTATCATAGTTAAAATTTTAAAATTTAGAACTATAAAATCTCATAATTTTTTAGATGTGATTTTAGAAGGGTTTATCAAAAATCATATCAAATTCTCAAATCCACCTAAAATCATCTAAAAGATCATTAAAATCAAATCATTCTAAACATTTGGTTGAATACCTCCTTTTAATGTATGTTTCCAGACTTGTGATGGTCCTTCATGACAATACAAGAAATGAAAAACAATATGAATTCAAACTTTTTTGATAAAATCAAAATCAGAGAATCATCTTCAAGCCCTGAGGATAAAACATACATGAGTTAGTATTTTGAGATTGAGAAGCAAAAGAGAAAAAAAATCTTTATAATAAAATCTATAATCTGAAATGAAGAAACTTTAGCAGCAGATTTAATATTTACCTTTGTTCAGTTCAACTTTGAGATCCAACAGTCAATGCCACATTCTTGAGGCATTCTTCGAATTGTTAGTTTATGAGGTTTATTTCTTTGGCTGTAATGATGTTTATTTTCTTAAAACTATAATTATAGTTACTTAAATTATAAAACGTAATAACCAACTATTGATAGGAAAATGTTCAGCAAGAAAAATTATAGAATAAGCAAATCAGATGGAATGAGAATCTTATGAATAAGAACATATAAACAAATTAGTTTTTGATACATTTTACAAATCATTCATGAACAATTCTAATACCCATTTTCATAAAGAACTCTAAAAAATCAAATTCCTGTAAAAAAAATCAGAAACCATCATATGTTGGATGGGGAAGAAAAGATGAATTAAAAATTATATTTTTCATTTATTACATCTTTTATGGTATATACATTGTTTATGTATACACATAGACATAAATATCGAAAAAATGATACTAGAGCAAACATGTCATTTAATGTGGTTTTCCATTTATTACCGTTTTCCCCATATTCATTATCATATAACTTAAAGATCACTTATGATAGTTTACCGTTTTACCAATTTAACTTTGCACTAACTATGAAGTTTTATGAAACTACTACTTGACTGTTTTGCAAATGCGTATACTAATTAAGGAAACAAATTATCTTCTGATTAGCGGAACAAAACTAACTAATGAAATGTTTTGTTTAAGCATATATATAATACAACCAAAGATTTAGAATATCAACTACTTTATTTGCTTTTTGACGATCCAAAAATATGTCTATATGTGAGATCATAAGTTCTACGTTCATAATGAATGTCCAGTTATTTGGCGTACAACTAGCATTCTATTCAATTTCCGCATACAAGATGATGCCATGAAGAAATTAGAAAGGATAAAAATCGCTTACAATGGAGACGACGTTAAGAAATCCGGGATCGGATACTGAAAGCATAAAGATAATATTTTTGTATCAATACTTTTACAAATCTAAAATGAAAAAGTTAACCAATTTTTTTTTGCTTTTGCGGTTATTTAGTTAACCTATGTTTAATCAGTTTTAGAAAATAAAATCTGTGTGAAGTTTCAAATAAAAGAAATTATGTAAAAAAAATATAATTGAATAATGTGTTCACATATATTTATTTTGTGTGTTCATATTTTAGATAACAGTTATCCACCACATTAACTTGCGTAGAATTTACCCTTTACTAATATTCTTTGAGGACAACAATATCACAAAATTATTAACACTTTATTTAATAAAAATATACTTCTTCTATTGTAAGTAGTTTTAGGTAAAAACACTAATATTAAAAAAGTTATAACTTTTTTAAAAAGACATTAAACAATAACCAATTATAAAAAATCTAACATTATTTAATTGGTTATACAATATCTAATAAATATAAAAGGTACATTGAAATATAAAAACTAGTGAAACAAACATTTTTTTTTGATAAAACTAACTACAATAAAAACAGAGGGAGTATTAAACAATAAACCTATAAGCCCATTGGGCTTTATTATGTATTAGAAGCCTATATCCATTACTAAAATAGTAAAATACTATTCCTCGATAAACCCAAAGCTAAGAGAAGACGATGCGTTGTTTAGCCGGAGCTTCAGCACTCAGTTTCTCTCCTTTTCAACTCGGAGGCGTTGGCCGGAGATTGGTTATGGCTTCCGTTAGCTCGAGGGAATCAAAAGGAGGTTTTGATGACGGAGTCATCACGGAAGAGGAGTGGAGGAGATGGGGACCAGTTTCTCCGTTTCCGGCTTCGGTCAAACAGATTGTGGATGATCTGAAGGTTCTTGAGCTTAAAGTGGATGCACAGATTGAGTTTGGTGGAAATGGTGGCAAGTTACAGGTAAAAATAGCGATGATGATGATGATTTGTGTTTGAATTATAAGTTAAGGTGTGGAGCTGATCCAAAAGCCGTTATGGTTTGAGCTAGTATAGGTGATTGAGTAATGCATCTGGTTTATGATTGAGTTGTTGATAAGGTGGACGAGCTTGTAGAATACGAATGCTTCTAGAAGATAAGTGACTAAGAATAAGGTAGTTATGACGAAGGATCCTTTTGCTAATAGCTCACGTTGTGGCCTTAGTACATATAGTATGCGTTTTGTGGTTTAGGAAGGTATCTAGAGATCAGATTCACAAGAGGGGGGGGGGGGGAGGTGAGAGAGTCCAGTAATAAGTCTCTCAAGCTTGTACTACAGTTCTTATCATCATCAATCAAGCTTTGTTCTCTGTTGGGAATACATTTCTATCAACAATATGTTCTATAGGTTATAATATTCTACTTGTGTGAAACTATCTCAGGGACCGTTTGGTGCATATGAAGATAAGAAACACAGGGCTACTTATGAAGCCTTAGATGACCCTGAGAAAAAGTTTCGTTTTTTCTCTGCTCGACAAGTTGCTTGTAGGCTGCTTGGGAGCAGGGGTTATTTATGCCAGAAGGTACTTCTTCGTTTTTACTCATCTTGAATTGCTCCATGTATAAGAACTCAATTTACTGATTTTGTGTTTGCAGTGCTGGCTTGCTATGGAGGATTGCATGTGCTCAAACATCAAGCCATGTGGTTTATGGAAAAGGATACGTTTTTGGCTCTATATGCATCCTAGGGTTAGTATTGGTCTCCCATATTCGTTTTGAGGTGGTTGTACCCCAGTTACTATTTATTTTGACATGTTGTTTCGATGTTGACAGGATTTTCTGCGGCAGAACAACACAGGGAAGTTGTTGTGGCAAGTATTTGGTGTCCACTCTGCTTCACTCTGCATCTTTGGAATAGCTGAAGATGAAGAGATCATGTGGAATGAGTTTAAGCGTGCAGGTGTTTGATTCTACTAGTCTTAGATCTCTGCTAGTTCAGATGCATTTGTTTATTTGCTAAAAGCCTTGTCTTTTTTTGTTGTGATGGATGCTCAGGAAAAAGTCATGTTTGTTGCCTCTATCCCAACCAGAACTCGGAACTCACCTGGTCGGTTGAAAACGCTTTTGGTAATTCGACGTCAGAGAATCCTGGATCAACAGTGGTAATGAATGCAACACCATGACTTATATATAGAAGATTGTTAGGTTAGGTTGGACAAGAATATAAAATGAAATAGGTTATTTGATCTCTACACTTTCTATTTCCCAGGTAGATGAGGATAAAACTTTGCATTTCATTTTGCTTGATGGTACCTGGAACAATTCAGCTGCAATGCTCAAGCGTCTTAAGGTATAGTATAGGCTTTTCAATTGACTATATCTCACATGGAGTTCATCTTTGTCACGAAGACCCATCTGTGTAGGATCATGCAAAGGCAGTATGGGGAGATGAAGAAGATCTTCCTTGCATATCTCTTGCAACAGGTGCATCAGCAATGCACAAACTCAGGTAACCAACATTCTCAAATCTCTATAATTACTCATACTCCAAGGCTCCTATGTTCCACAAAACTGATTTATCTTTATACATTTGATGTTTTATCCTACAGACCACAACCATCATGGGACCGGACTTGCACGGCAGCAGCAGCAATTGCACTCCTATCTGAGCTGAGCCTTCTCCCACAGTTAAGCAGCTACGGTTTAGACAAACAAGCCGATGCAGTCGAGGAAGCTTTGGTCGTATTACTGGACTCACTAACAGGAAGACGCTTAAGAATGGGAAGGTCCATAACTCGTAAAGTGAGAAACACCATCAACATTTGCTAACAACCGAACCAGTTTGGGACACATGATCCAAAGATCATGCTTTGGTTCATGTAAGTTCTAATGGTTGAAGCATTATTAAAGTGTGTAACAGTGATAATGAGCAAAACTCACCCAAGTTAGTGTGCAACACCTCACTTCTAAAGAAACATTTTGCCCCGTAAAATACAACAATGTAATTTTTAAATGTTAAATTATATACATTACAACTAAATAATCAATTTAACTTACTTTTTTTCTCTGTTCGATTTGGTTTGTTGGGTTAGAGTGACGGTTTAACCATGAACCTTACCCACCAATGCAAATAACAGTTGCTTCAAAATTTTAACAATTCCAATAAAATAATTTCATGAACATCTCCGTTATATGATCATAAAATATATACATATACATTGCTAATTAACAAGAAACAAAAGACCAAAGTTTCTTAATCAAAATCATCAGATTCCAAGATCAAAACCACCCTTTAAACCGAATCAAAATCCTTTCTAATAAGAAGAAAATAACCCAAAACAGCACAAACCGCAGCAACAGCATTGCCTTCTTTCAAAAGAACCTTAAACACAAACCCAAACACTTCCTTCGTAATCTTCCTAGCTTCAACCACCAAGTCTCTCCTCGACTTCCCAAAGAAAGCAAGCAACACAACCACCGATATCCATATCACCATCACCGCCGGAACCGCCACCGCCGCCGCCGCAACCATCGACATCGCACCGAACACTGCTCCCAACACCACAGAAGCATAAACAGCAGGTATCCGAGACGGTGACGGCGATGAAGATGACGTGTACTGGAGCTTGTACCAGCTAAGCACAGATCTCAAGAAGTTCCACGAGGAAGAGAGGAGAATGGCGTAGACGGAGACAAAGAGACAGACCCATGTCCTTCTCTTGCTCATGATTCGCATAAAGATGAGGTACGATCTTGGAGGAGATGATGCTCTTGGAGAATCAACCATCTGGAGATCTGAGTGTTGTACTCTTCGTCTGAAATTGAAGTCTCTTTGATTTGGGATTTGTCCGAAGCTGAAAGAGAAAAGAGAAGGAAGGAAAGATTTGGAGAAAAGTCTTTCGGTAATAGATTAGTAAGTCCTCGTGAGTCCCACTCTCACATCAAAGAGCGTGCTTTACAATCGTCGGTTTGGAGGTTTGTAGTGGAGAACACGCGCTTAGAGTTTCCTTTTTTTTTTAATTTTATTTTTCCCGATTTCACGATAATCTATATATGGAAACTGGGAACAAAATGCATATTGCATGAAAATTGCGTGAACTGATACAGGCCTAGATTATTATATCTAATTTTCCATTTAATGCCACAAATGTAACAAGTATGATTTTATGAATAAATGTTAACATATAAAAGTATACTTTCCTTCTTAGAAATTTATGACGAGAAGGCTCTAACTAGTAATGATTAAAAAAAATGGAAAAAATGATGAAGAAAATATAAAAGAAATATCTATTACTTATGTTTTTCCCCAAAATTAAAAAGAAATAAATATAATCTATAATTTTTTAATGTAAAAAAATATTGAAAAACTATAATTAATAAATATTCCTTGTAAATGGTGTAGATTATAAAAAATGGTAAAAAAATTATTATTTTCGCTCATTCTTTTAGTTAAAGTTTAAGTCTATTACTGTTTATACTAATTTTTCATTAAAAATGTTTAAGAAGACGTAAGGAGAGATTCTTTTGGTTTAGTCGTATAGGAAGCTAGGAATAAACAAACAAACAAACAATGCGTTTTGTCTTTCTTTTCGAAAATGTGATTTGTCTTAGTTAATATAATAGTGCCTCTACGCTTATGTTAGCCGACAAGAACAAAAGAAAGAAAGACGAAACCTTTTGTGATAATTAAGTAATTTAAGACTTAATGAAGTTTTTTCCTTTTATGTTTTGTTTAATATCTTTGAATTCTTAGAAAATGAGAAAAATAACACATAACTTCTTGACGTTTTTTAGCCATAGAATGAGCATATATATATGCCTCATTGTTATGTCTATATGTAATATGAGTTTATTACACTCTGAGTCTAATATGAGTTAACTAGATATAGGTGAAGAGGAAGAAGCAAATTAATTTAGCTTGAGGTGTTTAAAATTACATGATGGCCAAGAGAGGAATCTACTCAATGGTGTTGCATTCCCTAGTCATCTCTTGCTTCACAAGAAAGATTTGTCTTATAACCGAGCATATATATAGGGGTACATATAACAATGCTCCTACTACATGAATATGTAGCCATGATAGTTGAGCAAGTGTAACATATATATAAGTTTTATCTAAAGCAAGTGTTTGTTGTCAATAGAAAGTAAATGAGTTGGTCATTCTCTAATGACATCGTGCTGTCATGTGAGCTAAGTAGATTTAAAAAATGTATTTCGTAGGTATTAATTATAAGACTATATGTACATACACAAACAAACGTGTACATATTTGTATCTGGCAACATGATATTTTTATATGTGCCAGTCAAACAATATTATTCAAAATCACAATTCTGACATCTTTACAAATTCGCATTTAGTTTCTTATTAATTATCCTTCTGGTTCTTGATATTCGTTGGTTTAATTATTTTCAATGTTAAGGTGTAGTTCCCAGAACTTCATTAAAAAGTAGAATGGACAACTTAGATAACTTGTGGATTTTTACATCTTTAAACAAACGATTTAGTTGGAGTATAATTAAACAAAAGAACTTGGTCAAAACTAGTAGTCTTGCAAGAGGGGACCAAGACTTTGAGAGGTGTTATTTTATCTAGGATCTACGTTGACCAAAACAGTTTTACCATGCTAGCAAATCTTTCCTTAAAAACAATTCTTACTCACTTTCCGACCATATAAAACCGATCTTTTTCGGTTATTCGGTCCAAATAATCTCTCAGGCCCGAAACTAAGTGTTAATACCATTTCTGACGTAAAATATCTCTTCCAATGCAAATCCAACTCGGGTGATGATAGTCGCAATCCCTTATCACCTGTCTAACTTGTCTTAGTATATAACCGAAATTTCTTAAGGACAGATTATAAAAGAGTTCAGAAGTGAAGAGAGACATACAATGTGGAGAAAAATCTATATCGTTGACCAAGGGCGGCTGAAGTTAGTTATTGACATTCATCTACATTACATTTATTTTTATACAGACTCGATGATGTGACTGACTGACTCTACGTATGCGTTTAATCAGTCAAACATGTAACAACTAACAACAACAATAATAAAGATTGTCTTCTTTGCATAGATTTTTTTTCTCTTTGAACGTTCAAGCTTCAAGCTTCCAGGTAATGTCTCTGTTTCTGAATCTTCTTTCTTGAATTTTAGGGTTTTGAATCACTCTGATCTCTTTTTTTTTTTTTTATCTCTTCAGGGTATCTTTACGATGGGTTGCGTAAGTTCTAAGCATATGCCTTTCAGAAGAAAGTCGACACTGAAAGGAACATCAGAGAAACGTTCCTCAGGGATTGATTCGTCGAGGGTAGATGATGGATCCAGTAGCAGAGGAGAGGTGAAAGATAAGTTGGTTGACTCAGAAACGTTTAGTTCCACTAGGTTTAATGATCATCAGATTGGTAATAAGATACTGGACCATCCTGAGAAGATAGTTGATCATATGGTTCAAGCTGTTCATGAGCAGGACTTGACAAGAGGCTCTAGTGATGTTCTAAAACATGTTTTGGAGATTGATGAGAATGTTATAAAACCGAAGCTAGATCAATGGAATAGCATAGATGACAAGGAACAAGATAATCTTGGGGTTCAAGCTGTTCCTCGGGAAGTTAGTAAGAACCAGAGTGTTCTTGTTCCAACGGAAGCAGAGTTGAAGCATGCATGGCCTACTTGGCTAGTCTCTGTTGCTGGTGAGGCGTTAGTAGACTGGGCTCCACGTCGAGAAAGCACCTTTGAGAAACTTGAGAAAGTAAGATTCCTTTTATTACCGAACTCTCTTTGGTTCCAAACCCATGTTTAGTTTAACAGAACCTGTCTTTTCTTGTGGATACAGATTGGCCAAGGAACATATAGCAGCGTCTACAGGGCACGTGATCTTATCCATAACAAGATCGTTGCGCTTAAAAAAGTCAAGTTTGATCTTAACGATATAGAAAGCGTCAAGTTTATGGCTAGAGAGATCATAGTAATGCGACGGCTTGATCATCCTAATGTCCTGAAACTAGAAGCATTGATCACTGCCCATGTTTCATCATCACTCTACTTAGTCTTCGAGTACATGGATCATGATCTCTTAGGACTTTCTTCATTACCCGGTGTTAAATTCTCAGAGCCTCAGGTACACTACTGCACGTAAATGCTCTGCTACACTAACCCATAAATATTTTTCCATGTCGAAAATCCGTTTCGAATAACCTCTGAGACGAAACTAATAGTAAATGATATGGCTTCAGGCGTGGGAGGATTACGAACTTCAACCCTAAACGTTTTAGTATTAAAAAAAAAAATTGTTTTTGGGCGAATCTCCAAAATAGCATATTTTAAAGTTTTTTAAAAATATAATCAATGCATTCTTTTAATTAATGGTATTTTTAGATTTTGTTTTTCCTTGAGTATTAATCTTATAAAAACATAATTTGGTGCTATTTATTACTCTTATGTTTCTGTTGATTAGGTTAAATGTTACATGCAACAACTTCTAAGTGGGCTTGAACATTGTCACAGCCGTGGTGTTCTTCATCGAGATATAAAAGGCTCAAATCTTCTTATCGACCGTAATGGAGTCTTGAAGATAGCAGACTTCGGGTTAGCAACGTTCTTCAACCCTGCCAAAACTATACCATTGACTAGCCATGTTGTCACTCTCTGGTACCGACCACCAGAGCTTTTGCTTGGAGCATGTCATTACGGTGTTGGTGTTGATCTTTGGAGCACAGGTTGCATCTTAGGTGAATTATACGCTGGTAAACCGATCTTACCTGGAAAAACCGAGGTAAATGCACATTCATTTCTTACTATACATTAGGTGTTGTGTTGCATGTTGTTTTGAAGTTAACTCTTTTGATATTTATAGGTAGAACAGTTGCATAAGATCTTCAAGCTATGTGGCTCACCAGCAGAAAGTTACTGGAGAAAACATAACTTACCGTCTTCAGATGGATTCAGAACTAGGGTTCCTTATAGACGGAAACTATCAGAGATGTTTAAGGATTTTCCCACGAGTGTTCTTTTGCTTTTAGAGACTTTACTCTCTATAGACCCTGATCACCGGAGCTCTGCGGAAAATGCCCTAGAGAGTGAGGTAACTTGTTCCTGACGTTTTACTCTCTTCTTGGTATGCATGTTAGTTACCACCACGGTTCTAAAAGTCGGTTTAAGCGCCAAAATGATTTTCTTAAAATCTGGTTCAATTGGTTTAATTAATCTATCCTGAATTGATTTAAGTCAATCTAAATTAGTATAAATTAGTTAAAGTAAACAACAAGGTTAATGACAATTCACAAATTATGTTTAATTTCTTCTTTTTGTATATCCAATTTTTTTTTTATAATTCATTAAAAAATATTTTTACAACTAACTAAAAAATTTAAAATATAGGATATAAATATATAACAAATAAACAAAATATATCTAAGGTCAGGCTTATATAGAAAGTATAGTTACAGCCTAGTGTTTCTTTAACATTGGTTACAACACTGTTTTTTCTTTTTAGTACTTCAAAACCAAGCCGTTTGCTTGTGATCCATCTTGTCTACCAAAATATCCTCCTAGTAAAGAGATTGATGCTAACAAGCGCGATGAAGCAAACATGAAACAACACATGAGGGTGGAGAAACAGGAAACGCAAGACTCAAGATCACACGAGAGAAAACATGTCCCACCTATCAAAGCTAATCATCTATCAGTAACAGTGGAGGTAATAAGTAACTGTGAAATGGTACTAACTTTCAAGACCACAATGACTATAACTGCAAAAAAATCACTCTTTTGTGGCAAAATGCAGAAACAATACCTAGATTTGAAGAGAAGAAACGATAGTTTCAAGTCGTTTAGGGAGGAGAGGACTTCTCATGGTCCAGTTCCTGGTGAGAGAGGTTCACACTCAGGTCCATTGATGAGCAAACGGAATATGGCTAAGTCAACAATGCATGTGAAGGAGAATGCACCTGCTCCTAGATACCCTCCTCCATCTAGAGTAAACCCTAAGATATTATCAGGCTCAGTCTCCTCCAAAGCATTGTTAGAGCAACCAGTTATGAATCAAAGAAGAAGAGATCGACGAGCTTATAATAGAGCTGATACTATGGATAGTAGACATATGACATCACCAGTCGACCCTGCTTGGGTTAATTAAATAATCTCTGTTTTGATATTTTCCATTTGAAGCAATTGTTTTTTTGTTAAACTTACATTGTGTTTGTATGTGTACAGTATAATCCTAGTGATAGCAATATTTACATGTCAAGACCATTGATGGCTGAGCCAAGCAGAGTGGATCAGATGCTTGAAGAACATGAAAGACAGCTTCAAGAATTTAATAGACAAGCACTGAAGTCAAATGATGTGAGCAAATCATGAAACTGAACTCAGCTTTGTCTTTTAACTTCTACAACTAGAGTGGAGTGGCAGAGTTGCTCAAAGGGAGAAGCATATATGAGTCAGATCTGTGTTTAGTTGTTCATATATTTGGATTACACATAATGTTAATAGTCCTTACAGCTCAAACTGTGATTGTTTGATTAGATTATTGTATATATAAGGTGTCATTATAGAGTTTGATCTGCCGTGTACATACATGTAAAGAATCTAACCTTTACATATTAATATACAGATTTGAATATTTGATTTTTATTGTGGTTATGGTGCAGGTCAAACATTAATGTTGTGGTAATGATATATTGGTGATATTAACATTGACCAAGACTCATAATCTCATAAAGTCTTTTGATAACTTCTAGATACTCTTTAAATTCAGATTTCAATCAACTAATCCTCAATAACAAGAAATAATAAACAATTTATATGACAAAGATAATAGTTTTAAGGATTACAAAAAATCAATAAAAATGTACTGAGGTGAAAACAAAAAGAAAATAAACTGAAGATCAGAACAAGACGTCATTCTCATACACACAGGTGTGTCAGAAGGTGTCCTAAGATTTATCTGATATCTCATCATATCTCCAGCATTACCACATTCCAAAAATATCGAATTCCAATTCAACTAACTCAAAAGTTTAAACCTTTGAGCTATTTTTATTCATGAAAACAACAAAACTTCTACAAAAACGTGAAGCACGAGAGCAAATAAAAACGAAGTTTGAAGAAAACAAATTACAAAACTGGTTAGAATCAGAAAGAACGTAGCGAGTTGAAATTCACCTATCTACAACTTTCATCACTTTCTTCACAAAAACGTTTACGAAACCAAAATAATTGACCAATAAGAAATAGAATCAATGTTGAAAAAAAATAAATTCAATGGTTATTAGAAGAAGATTGGCGTCTTATCACATAGATATGAATTAGAGATTGCTATATATATACAGGAGAGGGACAAGAAACCCTAAACCTAAAACCATGTCAGGACAATGGTATAGTTTGGGCTTTGCTTGGATTGGATATAAACAAGAAACCCTAAAGCATGTTCGGACAAAAGTCTACTTTGGGCTTCGCGTGGTCGGCCCATTATTGGGAACCGTTCCCGATTTAATGAACGTGTTAATTTCCCTTTTACCCTCTTATTTTCTAATAACTCGAATAAAAGCAAGTAAGTTTTAAAATTTCTAAAAAGACTTTCAACTTCTCGAAGAAAGCACACGACTTTTTCTCTCTAGCAACGCGATCGATTAGCGATGTCGTTGTTACACACTTTCAAACAAACCTTGAAGCCATGTAGTACCTTCCCGTCATCATCATCATCATCCTCGTCGTTGCAAATCTCATCGACACAAGAGTTGGAACCGACGAGAAAACCTCCCAAATCGTCTCTCTCGCAGCAGCTACTTCGTCTCGATGATTCATACTTCTTACCCTCGAAACACGAATCTAAAATCTCAAATACCCAGGTCGAAGATTCAGATCTTCCCGAAGAAACCCACAAAAGAAGTATCAATTTTGATGAAGAGAACAAGGAAGAAGAAGAAGATGACGAGAAATTGATTGAGTTCGGTAGACCCGGTTTAAACCGGGCCGAATTTGACTATTCCGGTCCGTACGAACCACTTGTGCTGTCATCAATTGGAGAAACTCCGATCATACAGGTTATTTTCTATCGAAAGTCTCAGCCTTTACTCACGTCTTAATGGTTCTTACTCGAAATTTATTTTGATTTTGCATTGAAGAATGTGTGATTTGGTTTAGGTACCGGCTTCTATCAACTGTAGGTTGCTTGAACATCAACGAGAGGGAGTTAAGTTTCTGTATAATCTCTATAGAAACAACCATGGTGGCATTCTTGGCGATGACATGTGAGTTCTTCTCTGCTGTGTTTTGAGCATGTTACAACTCTATGTATATTATACTGTTAGATTCAATGGAAAAGGATGAATTTTTGTGTGACATCACTGTGAATGGCTCTGGTTTCAGAATTGTTGAGAGTGTTCTTGTGTAGTTTAAAACTATAGCTGTGACACAGGGGCTTGGGCAAGACCATTCAGACAATTGCATTTCTTGCTGGAGTTTATGGAAAAGACAGTGACGCTGGTGATACTTCTGCTTCGGAGTGTCAGAAGGGTCCTGTACTAATCATCTGTCCATCTTCGGTTATCCACAACTGGGAGAGTGAGTTTTCTCGATGGGCCAGCTTCTTCAAGGTCTCTGTGTACCACGGAGCAAACCGAGATATGATTCTTGAGAAACTCAACGCCCGTGGTGTCGAAGTACTTGTAACTAGCTTTGATACGTTTAGAATCCAAGGCCCTGTTTTGTCAGAGATTAACTGGGAGATTGTGATTGCTGATGAGGCACACCGTTTAAAGAACGAAAAATCGAAACTCTACGAGGCGTGTGTTAAGATCAAGACGAAGAAAAGACTTGGTCTTACAGGTACAGTGATGCAGAACAAGATCACTGAGCTGTTCAACCTTTTTGAATGGGTAGCGCCAGGATCGTTGGGAACTCGTGAGCATTTCCGAGAGTACTATGATGAACCTTTAAAGCAAGGGCAGAGAGCAACGGCCCCTGAAAGATTTGTCCACATTGCAGATAAGAGGAAACAGCATCTGGTCAGTGTTCTAAGTAAGTACATGTTGAGGAGGACAAAAGAGGAAACCATTGGGCATTTGATGATGGGAAAGGAAGATAACGTAGTCTTCTGTCAGATGAGCGAGTTGCAGAAACGTGTGTACCAAAGGATGTTGCAACTCCCTGAGATTCAATGCCTTGTGAATAAAGACAATCCGTGCGCCTGTGGAAGCCCCCTTAAGCAATCAGAGTGCTGCAGAAGGATTGTTCCTGATGGACCTATCTGGAGTTACATTCATAGAGACACTCCAGACGGTTGTGATTCTTGTCCTTTCTGTTTGGTTCTTCCATGCCTTGTGAAACTTCAGCAGGTAAGCAATCATCTGGAGCTTGTTAAACCAAACCCTAAAGATGAGACAGAGAAGCAGAAGAAAGACGCAGACTTTGTATCTGCGGTGTTTGGGACGGATATTGATCTAGCAGGAGGCGTTTCTGCAAGCGAGAGCTTCATGGACCTTAGTGATGTTAAACATTGTGGGAAAATGAGAGCTTTAGAGAAGTTGATGGCTTCTTGGATTTCAAAGGGTGATAAGATACTTCTCTTCAGTTACTCTGTCAGGATGCTGGACATACTGGAGAAGTTTCTGATAAGAAAAGGTTATAGTTTTGCAAGACTTGATGGTTCTACTCCGACGAATCTGCGACAGTCTCTTGTAGATGATTTCAATGCTAGTCCTAGCAAACAGGTTTCTATTAACCGAACCTCTCTTACTTCTTAGCTACTTATGAACTGATGACTTTTCAATGTGTTTTGCAGGTTTTTCTGATATCAACTAGAGCTGGTGGGTTGGGACTAAACCTTGTAAGTGCCAACCGTGTGGTTATATTCGATCCAAATTGGAACCCTTCTCATGACTTGCAAGCACAAGATAGGTCGTTTCGGTATGGACAGAAACGTCATGTGGTGGTTTTTCGTTTGTTGGCTGCTGGTTCCCTTGAGGAACTCGTTTACACAAGACAAGTGTACAAGCAACAGCTTTCAAACATTGCAGTTGCAGGGAAGATGGAGACTAGGTACTTTGAAGGAGTCCAGGTAACATATAAATTATACAATTTTATATCGGTTTAGTTTCATTAAAGAGATTGTTTTCTCTTCTAATGTTGTGGTTCCTCTTATGATCAGGACTGTAAAGAGTTTCAAGGGGAGCTGTTTGGGATTTCAAATCTTTTCCGTGATCTCTCTGATAAGCTCTTCACTAGCGAGATCGTTGAATTGCGTAAGGATAGTAAGATAGGTGTTTCAGATGATGAAGAAGAGATCTTGTGCTCTTCTAAACAGGAACCTATACTTGGAGACTTGGGTAAGAACAAGACTGATCTGTGCTTATCTCTGCTTGAATTATTTTATGATTGTGTCTTTATAAATCCTTGCTCTGGCTTTGTATGACTATTTGAATAGGCATTGTGTATGCACATCGAAATGAAGATATCATCAACGGTGGAAGGACGGGAACATCAACATCAACATCAACATCAACATCTCAGACTTTCAATGGAGAGGGTAACAGCAATGAGAGCTTAGAGTGTGCGGATCGAAAGAAGAAGAAGAAGATAAAAGGTTGTAGTGAAGAGGAAGGTATGTCCCTTTCAAACAGGGAACGAAAAAGAGAGAAGTACAAGATGTTAGCTGAGTTTAAAGGCATGGAGATATTGGAGTTTAGTAGATGGGTATTGTCAGCTTCTCCATTTGTTAGAGAGAAGCTACTTCAAGAATTTTCAGACAGAGACAAGTATCAGATACCCTGATGTGGATTTAGCTAATGTAACTGTATATAAGATGCACACACACATTCATGTGTTCTTACTTCTTACATATCATAAGGCAGACCAAACATTGTTGTACATAGACCTTGGCAAAAGCTCAAAGTTGACTGCATTTGAAGCCATGACTACTTGGAACTGTCACTATTACTAACTCATCTAATCTAAATCTTGAAAACCCATCTCTCAAGTTTGAAACTTCTCCTTGTTTGATTTCATTCTCAAGAATAGGTTACAGAGGAAAACCCAAAAGGTAATAGTGAAATAAGATAATTAGAAAGGGGAGAAATTAAAGTAATTAAATAAAAAGGCAAAACAACAACAGTTGATGTAAGGAGAAGCTTCGAAAACGACAGAGTTTCAAGGATAAAGAAGAACATAAGACCGTTGAAAGTAAGTTAACACACTGACACACACAGTCCATTTATTCAAAAAGTTTTATTACCGTTGTGATAAGACTCCTTCCTTGCTTCCTTGCTTGTATCTATTTTATTCTCTGATTATTATTCAGACACACACATTCTCTCTGAAGTTTACGCTTCTTTGTAGCTAAAGTTCTAATTTTTGCATGCTGCAGCATAGGTTCCTAGAATTAAAGCAAGGAGATCATTCAAGGTAGATGCAATGTGCAACTTCAATGAAGAACCTCAAATCAATGATATGATTACATTACAAGCAGAAATGTTTTGCTTAAGATTCAACTTTTGCAGGATAAAGAAGTGTCTGAACCACTAGCTGCTTCACAACAGGAGCCTGATACTATCTCTGAAGCCAAGAAAGAAGATGTTACTCCTACTGAAGCAGGAGGCACAACAGGAGTCCAAGGACTCAGATGAAAGGTTACTTATTTTTATCTTTCTTTGGGAGTTTGTGTAATGATTGTTTGAGTGATGAGAGGATGTTCTAATACTCCTTATTCTTGTTCATTCAATAGTAATCTTAGAGACAAGATAGAAAACAAAATAAAACTTCTTTGCACATAGAAAACAAGGATGTCATCAGAAAAGTGTTAAAAGGTGGCTGACACACTTAATAACCATTCTCATACACGAATCTGGATTAATGTTCCTCTAGTAATCGTTTTGCTATGTGTTGATGATGATGCCTTACTGCAGGGACACGAGTGTTAAGGACATAGCTGCTGCCACTACCAATATGATTCAGGATAATCAAGCCATCAAAAGGCAAAAGCTAGATGATGGAAGATCAAGAAACAAGACACTGTCTCGTTAAACCTTTCATTTCAACGGCTGAGTTGATGAAAAAGTTCCAAACAAGCACGCGAGACTTGTCACTGCCTCAGGCCAACACTTCTCTTCCCAAGGTACATAAACAAAGTTTTGATAGTTTCTTTACTTCCTTTTACTTTACTTGGAATCTCTTTATGATGCTGCTTTCCTTGTGCAGAACCGAACTAAGCTCACACTGACCAGACCTAAAGAGCTTGAGTTTGTGACATCCCAACGAGCTCGTCCTTTAAATGTGAAGAGCAGTGCCCCCACAAAGAAGCACACCAAATCTACCAGTGTTCCAGGTAAGAGACACCTTAAATTTCCTAAGTTTTTGCTTTAGTAGGACAAGCTCTTAAGCTCTCGAGTTTTGATTTTCGAGGATGTTTTTAAAAGAAATTAGATCAGGTTTTCTAATTATTTATAAAGTTATGTCCGTTACTTATTTAAAGTTTAGTCGATAAAACAATAAATTAGTATACTAGATAAGTAACTTATAATTTGATATTTCTATACAAAATATTACATTTTGTACAGTATTATTTGTTAAACCTACAATTTTATAAAATGATAGAGATACTTTGGGATCGGATGTCCCCACCCCCCACTTTGGGGTCAGATGCCCCCACCTGGAGTCAAATGCACCCACTCTCACCTTGGGGCTAATTGCCCCCACTCCCACTTTGAGGTCAATTGCCCCCACCCCCACTATGGGGTCAATTGCCCCACCCCCACTATGGGGTCAATTGCACCCACCCCTACCTTGGGGTCAAATGCACCCACCCCCACCATGGGGTTAGATGCCCCCACCCCACTTTGGGGTCAATTGCCCCCACCCCCACCTTGGGGTCAAATGCACCCACTCCACCTTGGGGTCAAATGCACCCACCCCCACTTTGGGGTCAGATGCCCCCAGCCCCACTTTGGGGTTAGATGCCCCCACCCCCACTTTGGGGTTAGATGCCCCCACCTCACTTTGGGGTCAAATGCCCCCAGCCCCACGTTGGGGTCAAATGCACCCACCCCCACTTTGGGGTCAATGGCCCCCCACCTTGGGGTCAAATGCACCCACCCCCACCCTTGGGGTCAATTGCCCCCAGCCCCACTTTGGGGTCAATTGCCCCCACCACCACCTTTGGGGTCAATTGCCCCCACCACCACCTTTGGGGTCAATTGCCCCCATCCCCACCTTGGGGTCAATTGCCCCCATCCCCACCTTGGGGTCAAATGCCTCCACTCCCTTTGGGGTCAGATGCATAATTTATTTATTTTTTCTAATTTTTATTTTTATTTTATTTTGAAGACTTAAGTATATTTGAATTTTTGTTAAAAAATACATAACTAAAATAAGTACTGGAACTTGAAATAAACCCGTAATTATTCAAACCAAATACAAAACCAAAATTTATAATTATCCAAATCAGATTTAAAATTTGAAATGTAAATAGATCAATTAATTATCACTAAAAAAGTTATACGACAAATCTCTTAATACAACGTAAAAATAATTTAATGAACTATTTCGGTTCCTAGTAAATGTTAAAGCAAATGAAACATAATATCTTTGTTAGCACAAATTTACAATTAAGTTTTTCATGATCAAACTAGTTATATAAAATTTTCCCTAAAAACTTTAAAAAAATATTAGTTTTGAGAAAATAAATGTTTTGGTTTCTATCTTTTTAAAACAAGTATTCGACAAAAAAATTTATAAAAGCCATGTTTAGCCAAAAAAAAGGACACAAAATTAAAAAGATGTTTAAAAGTAAAATTATAAAAACCATATTTAACAGAAAACAAGTGAAGAAGGAAGACATCATCCGGTCAAAGTAAGCATCCTCCACAATCTGCAAACAAAAAAAAAAAAAAAAAAAAAAAAAAAAAAAGAGATTACAAGTTAAGACATGTTGAGATGTGTGTCATGGTTAAATAGTTATTCTTTTGCCTTTTTCTTTAAGTTTTCTATGTTTTTGCAGCCAATATGTTCCTTGAACTGTGTCGTTTCAAAGCTTCTCCTTGGTCAACACTATCTTGTTTACTTATATTATTGCAACTTTCCAGCCAATATGTTCTGATAATGCTATATAACTCATCTAATCTAAATCTATCTCTCACCACGATGCCTTCTTTCAGATGGTGCAAAAGCAAATCAGATAGAAGCAATACAAGTTGGAGCAAGTGATTTAAACAATGAAGCAATACAAGATTGTTTTTCTCATTCATCTTTTAACATTCTCCGAGTGTTTGGCTGTTTTATTCTACATCATATTAGTAAGTCTCAAGAACAGGTAACAGAGTAAAATTTTAGTACGGAGAAGAGTAAATTTACAAAGGGAAATGCAGGTTCAAGCATTCATGAACATTGTCATCTACAAACTATCTCATCTGACCAGCCGAAGCACTGGTGGCTGCAGACACTGGTCTAGCCATCATCTTTCTTCTCCCGGTTCTTTTGATTACTCTAAGCTTGGGGGATTTTGGTTTCGTGATCTCCTTGTTCGACCTGTGTTGTGTGACATGAAGTTTATGAATCAATAGGCTTACTAATAAACAAGAGAGGGCTTTGAAGAAACTTACTTTTGAGGTAGGAAGGGTTTGTTGAAGTTAGGCACAGGTCTTGCATGAGGAACCATCTCCTTTCTCATTTGCTTCAGGAACCTCTCTTCCTCCACCTGATAGATGTTTTCAAGTATTGTTTTCACATCAGCAAAGTTTAGTGAGAGATATAGTAACGAGTTAAGTGTATGTTGCATACCATTTTTGCAGCTTCACTCTCTTCACGGTATCTCTTGTACTGATTCTCCTTCTCTTTGATCTGGTGTTCCAAATAGAATGATAACTTATCAGTTCAAGAGGTTATGTAAGCATGTTGTTTATTGAAGTGACTGAAACAAAGCTTACCTTCTGATCAAAGTCTGCTCTCTCAACAGCTCGATGCTCTACATGGAGGTCGAACGCCTGAATTTCTGTGAGTGGCTTTCTTACTTTCTCTGGGACAGGGATTGGATCCCTGTGTTCAAGCTATAGTTAGCTCTCTCTCTGAAACATTGATAAACATTGATAAAGGTCGTCAGGTCACACTCTTACTCTTTTATAACTGGTTGTGCTTTGAAGAGCCTCTTCTGAGCTTCTTCTCTCTCCATTCTCATCCTCTCTTCCATTTCTCTTCTCACTTCATCTTCGTGTCTCACTAGACTCTCTAACTGGAACGGTTCTGGCTTTGTGCACTGCTTAGGTTCTGGTTTTGGTGGTACCACGGGATAGTCGGTTGTGTAAGGATATGGTTTTGCTTTTGGAACTCTGGCTCTTTCATCTCCTAACAGTTTCTGTGTGACTTCCATTACATACTTCTTCTCCTTTTCAGCGCCTCGTTCCTTGAATGAAACAAAGTAATTGAAACAACGGTCAGTAAAAATTGGTGGTCGTGACTTAAAAGAAGTTGTTAGTTGGTATTACATACTTCTGTTCTTAGATTAAAGGGGTTTGTAGCAGTGTTCCTTGGTAGAGGCTTTTCATGGCAAGATTCAGAGGTCAACGAGAGCTACCAACAAGAAGAAGTTATGTTAAACATGGAACATACCATTTGAATTAAAACAGGGTCTGTTAGTTAAAATATAGTATACCTTGTCGAATGCATCTAAGACAGAGTTTGGTCGGGATATCCTCTCATCTGTAGCAAAGTGGAACTCTTGAGGTATGGTTATGTGCTTCTTGGTGTTACAAAAGATGCCCATCTCTCCTTTACTTTCAAATATCTGGAGGGGTTTATTTGATTCCAAGTTAGTTATATATCAAGTAGTTATAATAAGCTAAATATATGAATTGTAGTACCTTTTTGTTCAAAGGTTTTGCTTTGAACTTTGGTGCCTTGTCGAGTTCCTCTTGCTCAAGTTGTGCAGTTGTTTTTGCTTTAGTAGGACGAGCTCTTAGCATTGTTTGGAGCACAGGGGGCTTTTGTGCAGTAAGGTGAGGCTTCCAATCATTATGCTGGGTGCAAGGTATACAGAGACATATCATCAGATGGCATGACAAGAAGTAACCAAGTGTTAACACTTTGTGTTCCATACCTGCTTAGACACTTGTGTTGAAGCTACTGAAGATGTCTCTGCATGTTGGTTCGCCCTAGCCATTGTTTCGAGATGAAACTCCTGCAATGGTTATAAGATATATGAGCCTCTTGTTTTAAAATGATGATAGTCTATTCTAAGGTGTGTCTCTACCTGAAACTCTGGTAGATGTGGTGTGCTTCTTTGTGGCGCAGGCAAAGCGGGAGCTGCCAAAATCTGCATCAAACAAGAGAATGCATTGTTTTGGTTTTAGATTTCTCTCTCTAAGGTTTTACATACCACATTGAAACCAAATGCATTACCTTCTTGTTGACAGGACGAGCTTTAAACTTGGGAATCTTTGCCAACATCTCTTCCTCAAGCTCTGCACTGCTCTTCACTTTCAAAGGACGAGCTCGTTGAGATGTCACAAACTCTGGCTCTTTAGGTCTTGTCAGTGTCAGTTTAGTTCGGTTCTGCACAAAAAAACCATCACCATCCTAGAAGTTAATTAAAAGGAATCAGAGAAAAAGTCTCTTTGTTTCTTTACCTGTGGAAGAGAAGTGTTGGCCTGAGTCAGTGACAAGTCTCGGGTGCTTGTTTGGAACTTCTTCATCAGTTCCGCAGTTGAAATGAAAGATTTGGTTTGCTCACGGACATAAACCTTAAAAGTGAGTGAACACACAAGTTAACAACCAGGGTCTGTTATATAAGGATCCATGAACGTGTCGGAACTCACCTTTCTGTTCTCCTTCTGAGTCTGCTTAGTGACTTCAGGGCATATGTTGAAACCGGTGTTAACTAGACCTTGTCTTGTCTTGTGGAGTAGAGTTGTTGGCTTTGGATTGAGAATCTAAGATTAATCAATGATGAGAAGTAAACCGTTTGAGATATGGAGCTAAGCTTGCTGAAACTGATAAAAAAGGGGACTCACCTGTCTTGATCTTCCACCATCTAGCTTTTGCCTTTTGATGGCTTGATTATCCTGAATCAGATTGGTAGTGGCAGCAGCTATGTTCTTAACACTCGTTTCTCTGCAGTGAGGCATCCTCAACACACTTTTCTGGTGACTTGCTTTCGGCCTAAGTGCAGATGGATTCCTCAGCAGGCTAGCTATCTTTCTAGCAGTTTGCTTCTTCTTAAGGTTAGCTGAGTCTCCTCCTTGTGGTTTTGGTGTGCAGGCTTCTTTGTTAGGTGGAGGAATGTTCTCCTTGTTTTCTATCTTGTCTCCAAAATTGCTATTGAATGAATAAGGAGTATTAGAACAGCCTCTCAAACATCATTACACAAACTCATAACAAAAGATCTAAGAAAGTAACCTTGCAGCATCTAAATCCTTGGAGTTGCTGCTGTGAGATGGCTTAATTGGACTAACATCTTCTTTCTTGGCCTCATCAGAAACAGTTGCAGCCAGTGGCTCAGAGGGCTCTTTATCCTGCAAATTGAGAAAAGTTAAAAGGAAATGAATCTTACACAATGCTTAACTCCTTGTAATGAGAGGACATATCATTGTTGATTTGAGGCAAAACCTGTGTCGTGTTCTCTTCTTCTTGACTGAAGTTGCACATTGTATCTACCTTGAATGTTCTCCTTGCTTTGATCCTAGGAACCGATGCTACACACACACACAAATATTAAAAACTTTAGCTACAAGCCTACAAAGAACCAAACCACAACAGATCTGACAATTGAAACTCACGAGAAGGAGCACAGCTTAAAGCTGATTCGAACCAGAGCTCTGCTCGGCAAGCCTCATCTTCAGTTTCTCCAATAACGAAATCAAACCAACGCGGCGCAGAGAACTCATACGTCTGGTCAATCATCGACGGAGCCGTTGTTCCTTCCATGATCTAGAATCGAATCACAGAACTAAAGGATCTTTCTTTGGTTCAGAGAGAATGTGTGTGTCTGAATAATAATCAGAGAGTAAAATAGATAAGAGTGAGTGTCAGTGTGTTATATCACAACGGTAATAAAACTTTTTGAATAATCAGTAAGTGTAGTGTCACTGTGTTAACTTACTTTCTCTCAACGGTCTTTATGTTCTTCTTCTTCATCCTTGAAACTATGTCGTTTCGAAAGCTTCTCCTTACATCAACTATTGTTGTTCTGCCTTTTTTTTATTTAATTACTTTAATTTCTCTTCTTCTTTTTAATTATTGTAAAGCTTTTCTATTTAACTATTTTAGATTTATTAACAATATAATCTTCTAAGGAAAACATGTTATTTTGTCATTTCAAAAAACAAAATATATTGTAAAGCTTTTCTATTTAAATATTTTAAAGCTTCTCTATTTTAAATATCCTTGAAACATGATATTTTGTCATGCGCGCACACACACACACAAATCTTTACTTGTCGTTTCTAGTAGAAAATATATCTATCCTTTCAAAAAAGTATTGGTTTCTTACCAAAAACAAATAATATATAAGTTATTTCTTTTGTATTCAGTAAATTCTTACTCATATATGGGCTAATATCGAGAAGCTCAGGAAAATGGATGGGTTTACTCCTCTGATCAAAGATTATCAAAATTTTTGATTCAGTTATTGAGCATTCCAGCTTAAAATTACATTTTTAAAACATGTAATTTGAGTTTGTCTTATTTTAGTTCTCGTTGTAAATGGGTTTGAGTATGCCATAATCTCGATAAGAAAATCATTATAAGGTTTGATGTGAGGTCTGAAAAGTAGGAAGTAATGGAAATACCTCACAATGGTACAAAACTTTGGTAATCATACTTCAACTTTCAAGGAAGTCTTTGCATGGCTTAGTTGGGGTCTATCATCACCTATGAAATTATGCATTTTAGAGGATGTAAGAATGGTCTCATTGTAGATCCAGCTTCGCAATATCATGACTTAGGTTTTAAAGGTGTAGTCGATACTACTGGTGAGTTTATCTTTATTGCAGGTGCATATAGAAGGTTTAATGCATTTTATGTGTTTGTATTATGATCCTAGAAGCACCGATGTGAAAAAGGCCAGATTTGAAGGAGCTGCATATGTGGATGGTCTTCATTTTTTTCCTAACCATATTGAGAACTTCATGTCTCTACCAACGATCACTTCCCATTGAATCTCTTGGTTTTAGTCACCTCATTTTTTAATTACATTAGTTTAATTATGGTTAATGTTATACTTTATCATTCGTCGCCATTTTTATAGTGCCGACCACTTACTGAATTTACGTTGTTCCATACATGAAAAATAGCAAAGTAAAGAGCTTCTGTTAAAGGCAGAAATGCACGGTTAGACCAAGCGCATGGTTTAACCGGATAGGGTAAAAACCGATTCTGTGGTATGATTCAGAGAAGGAAACTTTAGCCAAAAGGTAAAATCATCGAGACTGATTGTTCCAAATAGTATTCATAGGAGGCATGTATATGTGATTGACAGATTTACACATTCAGATAGTTTTTCACCTCTAGCTAGCAAAATAGCTTGATTTTAGAATAATATTGAAAACTTTACGTATGTCTCTTTTATCTTTTCTATCTCTCTTCATTTTTATTTTCTTATTATTATCTTCCACTATGAGTTTCCCTGCAAGTTAAGCTAGAATTATTGAGCATAAAAAGCCTTCATCTTTCCTTTTGTCCCCACCACTTCTCAATCCACTCTTTATATTATGTATATACAAAATACAATGCGTACATACCCTTTTATTTTTTAAAGTAGTTATTTGTGAAAGCAAATCAAAGACCTTTCTAACCTAATGAATATGCATGAATCTTAGTTTTTATTTAACCATATAATACCAATATATATATATATATATATATATATGTGTGTGTGTGTGTGTGTGTGTGTATGTATGAATCACTACATTGTAATTAACAATGCTTGTCTATAGGTAGTGTAGTCTCTTTTCTAATGTGGCGATACAGAATAAGATGTCTTGCATTAGTAAAAAAAATAAAAAAATTTAACCCCAAAACTGGTTGAATGTATGAATCAAATTATTTTGTTAGCTTACTCAGGGATCTGTATTGAATGTAACCACTGGGTAATTCACTTCAGTATACCAAGAATGTTCGTAAAGTTAACGTTTAATTTTTTCTAGAGAAATAATTAATAACTAATGTATGTTACGAAATATCTAAAATCTTTAAATTAATCAAAATAAACAACTATGGATTATATATATATATATCATTAGACAATTAACAAACCAATAACACCTCGAATTTATCAAAAGTGTTAAAATTCATTAACCAATAATACCAATTAGACTTTCGCTAACACTCCGTAAACAAAGTTAGAAAACAGTTTTGATAAGTTCTTTGTAGAAAAAATTCATTACAAGTGGTACAACTTTTAAACCCATCCATTGATAGAAGATGAATGACACATTGTCTGTACACCAACTCCAAGGAAATCTCGAGTTTGCCCTCCTCCTAATAATGCATCCCCATTCTCAACTCTTCTACGCTTCAAAGGGTAATTCTGTAATTCATCTATCCCCGAAACGACCGTGACACTATTTCTAGGGTTCACGATATCGTGACCAAGACCATTGTGACTCATTAAACCGACACCGTTCGATCCATACAAAGCAAAGAACTTGTCACCGCCACCATCTTCTATAATCTGACTCTGGCCAGAGAGTTTCGACGTAAAACTCTGAAGAAACGGTGACTGGTCGTTGGTGATCGTCGTGGTCGGAGTAGAAGAAGTCGCGCCCATTTGAGCCGCTTTTTGAAGTAACGCAGTTGCCGACATATTTGTAACCACTGAGTTTGCGTCTTGTCTGATCTGGTCGACGTTGCTAAAAAGAGAAGGCACGGAAAGAGAAGTAACCGCGTTTGCATTTTCATTATGGGCAAAGTTATTGATATTTTCATGTGTGACGAGTGAATCGCTTAACTCGCCGCTATTATTTGCGTTTCCAAAATCCAAGTTATAATCCTCTTGTGTACAGTCCTCGTTGGTCACGTGATGATGATTGATATTTCCTCCCATCCATAGGGAGAGTGAAGAAGTAGGTTTCATGGCGTCTTCATGATGAAGCTGATCAAAGGTGGTGGTTGCGATGGGGAAATGGTGGTGGTGATGTTGCGTTTGCGTTGTTCCAAATGGAAAGGACGGTGGTGGTTGGGATGATGGGATGAGTGTGCCCATAAGATAATGGTAATTAAGATTATTACTAGTAAGGCTTTTGAGATGAGAAGCTGCGTTTAGCCTAGCGGTTTCTTCTGCCAAGGCGTCGCAAAACGCTCTATGTGTTATGAAGCTGTCTCTCCTGTTTTCAAAAAATTAACCAGACAAAACATTTAATCAAATATGGCAATCTTATTCAAGAAAACAAGCAGCACGTAAGCTCAGACAATGACTAGTAAAAATATTCAGAAACTCTTCAAGTTATTTAGTTATAGACCCTACGAGTGCTACTCCCAGCAATAAATAAACTTACGCCATCATTAACCCTAAGAAACCATGGGGTTTCTTAGTTTTTTTTTTTAAAGTGAACAAATCGTGAGTTGATAGTTTATAGTTTTTGTAACCGATCCTTACACTGTTCATGGGCCCCACGCCTTAAGACAAACAACATAATAAAACAAATTTTGTTTGTATATATAGTCCATGATATTTTAATACTTATTTAGTTGAAGTAAAAGATTGTTTATTATCATTTATCAGACAATATATGTTTATTAAGAATTCCTGAAAGAAAAGAAAAATGCTAACTCAAGCATGATCAATTAACTATACGAATTAGACACTTAATCAAATGTTTGAATGCAAATTGATCATTAATAAAATACTGTGATGAATTAAGATATGTAAAGATCTATTAAATACCTGGAAAAAATAGTACCACAGTCACATCTATACTCTCTAGTCCCACAAGTCTTTGAATGAGCCTTCCAATCAGATTGAACTGCATATCTTTTGGAGCATTTACCACACTTCCACTTCTTCTCGCCATGTTTGCGACAAAAGTGTTTCTTGATTCCGGTAAGGTCACCTAGTGCTCTTGTTGGATTGTGATGGACACAACTCTTCTCCGGACACACATACACTCGTTTCCTTATGTGAGACCCGCATCTCACGTAATAATATAATAATAATATTTATTGTCTGAAATACCATCATAATAATTATACATAAAAATCCAAATATCTTAAATCTAAATATTACATAAAACTCGCGGAAGTGTCGATAATATTTTTAAATAAGTCTGAAATAAAGCGAAGAACAATCCCAAATGCACCAGTCCGATATGATCAACCCTGATCGTCAGTATCACCTGAAAGGGGGAACGAAAGGAGGGGTGAGCAACAGGGGAGTCACTCAGTGAGGTATGGGATGCTAGACACGCAAACCACTGACTTGGGTAAAAGAACTCCCACTATGGAAGTTTAGCACTAACATGAACAAACACGATGTCTAGGACATCACACGAAACAATCAATGCAATGATAGCACATAGATAAGCCATACGCTCTGCATTCTCCTCTATGGATATATGTAAATATGCTACGCGTAGCTGGTACAGTATGCCTCTGTACCCCCGCACCCTAACCCTGTGGCAAGGTACATCCCCCGCACTGGAGGGCCGTCTCTACCACATGCGTCGAATACAAACGTCTCTGCGTGGCGTTCCAAACAAATATGCGTCGGTAGCCCAGAATTACGTCTCCGAACCTCGCCCACCACATGGTACAGAACTACGTCTCTGTACCCCCAAACCCAATCCCTATGGCAAGGTACATCCCCCGCACTGGAGGGCCGTCTCTACCACATGTGAGCTGTAGCAAGGTACATCCCCCGCACTGGAGGGCCGTCTCTACTACATGTGAGTTGTGGTGAGTCGAGCACACGACCTTATCACATAGTCCCTAATAATATATATCTAAATACATATATATATGTACCATCGCTCAATATCACTCAATCATATCAATAGTTGAATCCTCTAGACCCCTAGTTTCGTTTCGCAAAGAATAAACTAACTACCACGCAAGACTCGATTTCAATCAGACGGAACATGTTTCGAAACTAAACGACAATAGGAAGAATTCTAATACTGGTTCGGGATTTACGGAATAGACCCTCACCTTAGCAATATGGAAAAGTGGTACTTGTGGACTCCTGGGGCTCAAACAGACTCCAAATCTGAAATCAGAACGAAAAATCGAGTCAGACGCCTTTCGAACGGGGCAAAACGGACAAACGGGGCAAAAGTCAACTGCGGGTCAAAAAGTCAACGGGTCAACGCCGGTCAACGCGGCGGCGCGTGGTCAACGGCGGTGGCGCGTGCACCACACGCGCGGAGGCGAGTCGGCTCCGGCGCCGGCGCATGTGCGCCACGCGCTCCGGCGAGTCGGCTCCGGCGCCGGCGCGTGATGCCCACGCGCGTCGGCGCGTGTCACCGACACCGGCGCGTGAGGCCCACGCGCGGCCGCGCGTCATCACCGGCGCCGGCGCGTGTGATCCACGCGCGGCGGAGCGACGGCGCGTGGTGGCGCGTGCGGGCGCGTCCGCGGCGGTCTCCGGCCGATCTTCGAGCTCCGGCTTCGTCTCGACGTCACGAACACGATGGTGGCCTCAGATCTTCGAGAAACGCAACGGTTTGCGAGATACGATCGATTTTCTAAACGAACGGATTATAACTTAAAAACGAGGCGGTTTCCGGTCATACCTTCGGTGACAGGCGGCGGTTCACGGGTGGATCTCGACGGTGGCGGTGGTTGGACGGTTTTAACTTCCCGGGACGGCTCAGTTTCTCCAGAGGTTTGACGTTGGGAATTCTCTGGAAGTTAAGAAAAGAAAAATGAAATTCTGGAAATAAGAAATGAGGTTGAGGTGGACTGGTATTTATAGAGAAATACCGAGGGTTTCCCGAAAAGTCAAGGGTCTTGACGGACCGGGTCGTTACACCTTACTTCTTTGCTTGTCCTCTGCTTTAGCTTCCATGGGAGGTTGTGTCCTCGGCGGTGAAGCTGTAGATTCTGGTCTCTTTGAAAACCTTTTCCACATATCTCGCAGAGGAAACGGTTTGTGGCCATAAGTGTCTTTGGCGATAGAGCTATGACCTCAGCTTCTGGATCTAAAGAGATAGAAATAATCAATACTTTTTTTTATCTTGATAATGGATCATATGAAAGTTAATAGATCAAGATAAATAAAAAACAGATCAAAGATGACTTTAACATTTTTATTTTCTTAATTAGGGTTTAATATATATATATATATATATAGTGATCTATATATTAAACTTAGTTATTTAATTATTACCAGGGTTTCCAGGGAGGTTTCTCTTCTTCTTAGCAAGAGGATGAATAAAGGGTTCATGTTCATGATTATGATCGACATGATCAGTTGCTGATGAGCTTTGGACATATCCTCCACTACTAGAGATTGTCTGCTCTTCACCTGTCATGACTTCTTCTGGACTAAAGTTTTGTAGAGAGATACAAAAGAGAATGTTAAGATCAGAGATGATCAAAAGGACAATTAAGAGAGAGCAAAAAAAAACTAGAAGCACTTAGAATCCTATGTAATTAAAATGAGAGGAGAATACAAAAGAGAAGTTATATAGGCACACACTGACCCTACACAGTTAAGCAAATATGTGTAATAAAAAAATAATATTTCATTTATATAAGCACCTTGATCAGACTGTCGCAGCCATTTTCATTTATAATTGAACTTTTATATATTTTCCCCACTTTTAGTTTTCTGTTTCTGTTAACTATACAAAAATTTACCTGACTACTATTATCTTCAATATTTGATAGTTTTTTTCAGTGGCAGTGCCAGTGCGTCGTGACACACAGAAAGTTACTATGTCTGCCTTTTCTATTTGGTATGATGATCTCATTATTTATTTTCTCCAATTTATTTACTTTTATATATTCCTGTCAGTAACCTTCTTTTCTCATTACAGATTCTCTTTTATATATTGAGTCCGAATGGTAACCGCGGTTTTGATAATATAAGCGGTACAAAATTAAAGTGTGGTACGGTTTAACTGCGGTTCATGCGGTTTGCGGGACACGTGCGAATTTGATTGAAAAAGTAGTGAGGTTTTGATAAAAGAATAATGAGTTTTTGAGATTAAAAATATAAAATAATGTAAAATATTCTAAAATATTTTGTATATAATTTGTAAAAGAAAATATTTTTAATTCAAAATTGAAATTTAATTTGGTATTGAAGTGGATCACTTGTTTTAACCATTTTTTAATTGAACTTTTCAGTTTAATTCAAATACGATTTTTAACCCAATATGTAACAGACAAAAGAATAATTAACGATTTGTCCGGTTTGACCAACTGGTCGAGTCAAATTTTTTTTTAAATATATATATATATATATATGGTTTTAATTAAATTACTACTGAAACTAAATAATAATAACTAAAATACCAAAAATTAGTATTTTATTGAAGTTGGTTTTGGAATACAAAATATTATAAGAGTGACACATTTTACCAAAGAAATATATATATATATATAATATTAGTAAAAGTTGTTGAATGTATATACAAATTTTACTATTAAAAAATATTTATTGTGTATGACAGTGTGGTTTTCACACAAACCGATGCCTTTGATATAGTTATGATTACAAAGTGCGTTATTTATGTGTTAGTTTTTTAGAAACATTCAACAAATATGATACTTTTGTTTTAATGCATAATTGCATCGTGTACTGATATAGGATGAAGGTCAAAGAGGTTTGGCACCTTTGATGTCTCTATTTCTCTACAGAATAGAGATTTCATAGTAGTTAATCCATTGATTTAAGTAGTATATGAAATTTTATTAAATTAATTATTAAAATTTTAGAAACGATGTCCATGTACGATGAATAAACTTTTGCATACATTAATATACATGTAGAATATGGTTAGAAAAATTTAAACAACACTAAAGAGGATAAAATTTTGTATATAGAGAATTTACCGAAAAACTCAATATTTTCGTAGGGGTTAACCTACAAAGAAAAAATTCAAAAAATATGACAATATTTTCTAATGAATAGTTGCATCGTGAAATGACATAAGATTATGGTCAAAGAGGTTTGAAACATTTGTTGTCTCAAGATCTCTAGATAATAGAGATTTCAAAGTGGTTAGTCTCCTCATTTAGACAGTATACAAATTTTTATTTATTTTAATTGTCAAAACATTAAAGACGATGTCCATGTACCATGAAAAAAGTGTTGCATACATTAATGTAAATGTTGAATATGGTTATAAAAATTTAAACAACACTAAAAAGGATAAAAATTTGTATATAGAGAAATTATCGAAAAACTCAATATTTTTGTAGGGGTTAACCTACAAATTTTGAGAAAAATTCAAAAAATATGACAATACTTTTTAATGAATAGTTGCATCGTGAAATGACATAAGATTATGGTCAAAGAGGTTTGAAGCCTTTGTTGTCTCCTATTCTCTAGAGAATAGATATTTCATAGTGGTTAGTCTCCTGATTTAGATAGTATATAAAATTTTATTTAATTTAATTGTTAAAATATTACAGACAATGTCCATGTACCATGAAAAAACTCTTGCATACATTAATATACAAATATAAAGTAGTTAGAAATTTTTAACAATCATAAAAAGCATAAAATTCAGTGTATACAACATTTACAGAAAAACTCCATATTTTTGTAGGGATTAACCTATAGTTTTTTAGAAAAATTCAAAAAATATGATACGCCTGTTTTAATGCATAGTTGCATCGTGTATTGACATATGATGATGGTCAAAGAGGTTTGAAACCTTTGATGTCTCTATTTCTCTAGAGAATAGATATTTCATAGTAGTTAGTCCATTGATTTAAGTAGTATATGAAGTTTTATTAAATTAATTGTTAAAATTTTAGAAACGATGTCCATGTACGATGAATAAATTTTTGGATACATTAATATAAATGTAGAATATGGTTAGAAAAATTTAAACAACACTAAAGAGGATACAATTTGTATATAGAGAATTTATCGAAAAACTCAATATTTTTGTAGGGTTAACCTACAAATTTTGAGAAAAAATCAAAAAATATGACAATATTTTTTAATGAATAGTTGCATCGTGAAATGACATAAGATTATGGTCAAAGAGGTTTGAAACATTTGTTGTCTCTGATCTCTAGATAATAGAGATTTCAGAGTGGTTAGTCTCCTCATTTAGACAGTATACAAATTTTTATTTATTTTAATTGTCAAAACATTAAAGACGATGTCCATGTACTATGAAAAAAGTATTTCATACATTAATATACATATACAAAGTAGTTAGAATTTTTTAGAAATTATAGAAAGAATAAACTTTAGTGCATAGAACATTTACAGAAAAAACTCAATATTTTCGTAGGGGTTAACCCACAGTTTTTTAGAAAAATTCAAAAAATATGATACTTTTGTTTTAATGCATAATTGCATCGTGTACTGATATAGGATGATGGTCAAAGAGGTTTGGCACCTTTGATGTCTCTATTTCTCTACAGAATAGAGATTTCATAGTAGTTAATCCATTGATTTAGGTAGTATATGAAGTTTTATTAAATTAATTGTTAAAATTTTAGAAACGATGTCCATGTACGATGAATAAATTTTTGCATACATTAATATACATGTAGAATATGGTTAGAAAAATTTAAACAACACTAAAGAGGATAAAATTTTGTATATAGAGAATTTATCGAAAAACTCAATATTTTCGTAGGGTTAACCTACAAATTTTGAGAAAAAATCAAAAAATATGACAATATTTTTTAATGAATAGTTGCATCGTGAAATGACATAAGATTATGGTCAAAGAGGTTTGAAACATTTGTTGTCTCATGATCTCTAGATAATAGAGATTTCAGAGTGGTTAGTCTCCTCATTTCGACAGTATACAAATATTTATTTTAATTGTCAAAACATTAAAGACGATGTCCATGTACGAGGAAAAAAGTCTTTCATAGATTCATATACAGATAGAAAGTAGTTAGAAATTTTTAAAAATTATAAAAAGAATAAACTTTAGTGCATAGAACATTTACAGAAAAAACTCAATATTTTCGTAGGGGTTAACCCACAGTTTTTTAGAAAAAATTCAAAAAATATGATACTTTTGTTTTAATGCATAATTGCATCGTGTACTGATATAGGATGATGGTCAAAGAGCTTTGGCACCTTTGATGTCTCTATTTCTCTATAGAATAGAGATTTCATAGTAGTTAATCCATTGATTTAGGTAGTATATGAAGTTTTATTAAATTAATTGTTAAAATTTTAGAAACGATGTCCATGTACGATGAATAAATTTTTGCATACATTAATGTAAATGTAGAATATGGTTATAAAAATTTAAACAACACTAAAAAGGATACAAATTTGTATATAGATAAACTATCGAAAAACTCAATATTTTTGTAGGGTTAACCTACAAATTTTGAGAAAAATTCAAAAAATATGACAATATTTTTTAATGAATAGTTGCATCGTGAAATGACATAAGATTATGGTCAAAGAGGTTTGAAACATTTGTTGTCTCTGGATCTCTAGATAATAGAGATTTCAGAGTGGTTAGTCTCCTCATTTAGACAATATACAAATTTTTATTTATTTTAATTGTCAAAACATTAAAGACGATGTCCATGTACTATGAAAAAAGTCTTGCATACATTAATATACAGATATAAAGTAGTTAGAAATTTTTAACAATCATAAAAAGCATAAAATTCAGTGTATAGAACATTTACAGAAAAACTCAATATTTCTGTAGGGGTTAACCCATAGTTTTTTAGAAAAATTCAAAAAATATGATACTCCTGTTTTAATGCATAGTTGCATCGTGTACTGATATAGGATGATGGTCAAAGAGGTTTGGCACCTTTGATGTCTCTATTTCTCTACAGAATAGAGATTTCATAGTAGTTAGTTCATTGATTTAAGTAGTATATGAAGTTTTATTAAATTAATTGTTAAAATTTTAGAAATGATGTCCATGTACGATGAATAAATTTTTGCATACATTAATGTAAATGTAGAATATGGTTATAAAAATTTAAACAACACTAAAAAGGATACAAATTTGTATATAGATAAACTATCGAAAAACTCAATATTTTTGTAGGGTTAACCTACAAATTTTGAGAAAAATTCAAAAAATATGACAATATTTTTTAATGAATAGTTGCATCGTGAAATGACATAAGATTATGGTCAAAGAGGTTTGAAACATTTGTTGTCTCTGGATCTCTAGATAATAGAGATTTCAGAGTGGTTAGTCTCTTCATTTAGACAGTATACAAATTTTTATTTATTTTAATTGTCAAAACATTAAAGACGATGTCCATGTACCATGAAAAAAGTCTTGCAGACATTAATATACAGATATAACATAGTTAGAAATTTTTAACAATCATAAAAAGCATAAAATTCAGTGTATAGAACATTTACAGAAAAACTCAATATTTCTGTAGGGGTTAACCCATAGTTTTTTAGAAAAATTCAAAAAATATGATACTCCTGTTTTAATGCATAGTTGCATCGTGTACTGATATAGGATGATGGTCAAAGAGGTTTGGCACCTTTGATGTCTCTATTTCTCTACAGAATAGAGATTTCATAGTAGTTAGTTCATTGATTTAAGTAGTATATGAAGTTTTATTAAATTAATTGTTAAAATTTTAGAAATGATGTCCATGTACGATGAATAAATTTTTGCATACATTAATGTAAATGTAGAATATGGTTATAAAAATTTAAACAACACTAAAAAGGATACAAATTTGTATATAGATAAACTATCGAAAAACTCAATATTTTTGTAGGGTTAACCTACAAATTTTGAGAAAAATTCAAAAAATATGACAATATTTTTTAATGAATAGTTGCATCGTGAAATGACATAAGATTATGGTCAAAGAGGTTTGAAACATTTGTTGTCTCTGGATCTCTAGATAATAGAGATTTCAGAGTGGTTAGTCTCTTCATTTAGACAGTATACAAATTTTTATTTATTTTAATTGTCAAAACATTAAAGACGATGTCCATGTACCATGAAAAAAGTCTTGCAGACATTGATATACAGATATAACATAGTTAGAAATTTTTAACAATCATAAAAAGCATAAAATTCAGTGTATACAACATTTACAGAAAAACTCAATATTACAGAAAAACCCATAGTTTTTTAGAAAAATTCAAAAAATATGATACTCCTGTTTTAATACATAATTGAATCGTGTACTGATATAGTATGATGGTCAAAGAGGTTTGACACTTTTAATGTCTCTATTTCTCTACAGAATAGAGATTTCATAGTAGTTAATCTATTGATTTAGGTAGTATATGAAGTTTTATTAAATTAATTGTTAAAATTTTAGAAACGATGTCCATGTACGATGAATAAATTTTTTGCATACATTAATATACATGTAGAATATGGTTAGAAAAATTTAAACAACACCAAAGAAGATAAAATATTGTATATAGAGAATTTACCGAAAAACTCAATATTTTCGTAGGGGTTAACCTACAAATTTTGAGTAAAATTCAAAAAATATGACAATATTTTTTAATGAATAGTTGCATCGTGAAATGACATAAGATTATGGTCAAAGAGGTTTGAAACATTTGTTGTCTCTGGATCTCTAGATAATAGAGATTTCAGAGTGGTTAGTCTCCTCATTTAGACAGTATACAAATTTTTATTTATTTTAATCGTCAAAACATTAAAGACGATGTCCATGTACTATGAAAAAAGTATTACATACATTAATATACATATAGAAAGTAGTTAGAATTTTTTAGAAATTATAGAAAGAATAAACTTTAGTGCATAAAACATTTACAGAAAAAACTCAATATTTCCGAAGGGGTTAACCCACAATTTTTTAGAAAAATTCAAAAAATATGATACTTTTGTTTTAATGCATAATTGCATCGTGTACTGATATAGGATGATGGTCAAAGAGGTTTTGGCACCTTTGATGTCTCTATTTCTCTACAGAATAGAGATTTCATAGTAGTTAATCCATTGATTTAGGTAGTATATGAAGTTTTATTAAATTAATATTTTAAAATTTTAGAAACGATGTCCATGTCCGATGAATAAATTTTTGCATACATTAATAATTTAATATACATGTAGAATATGGTTAGAAAAATTTAAACAACACTAAAAGGGATAAAATTTTGTATATAGTGAATTTACCGAAAAACTCAATATTTTCGTAGGGGTTAACCTACAAATTTTGAGTAAAATTAAAAATAAATATGACAATACTTTTTAATGAATAGTTGCATCGTGAAATGACATAAGATTATGGTTAAAGAGGTTTGAAACATTTGTTGTCTCTCGATCTCTAGATAATAGAGATTTCAGAGTGGTTAGTCTGCTTATTTAGACAGTATACAAATTTCTCTTTATTTTAATTGTCAAAACATTAAAGACGATGTCCATGTACCAGGAAAAAAGTCTTTCATAGAATAATTTACAGATAGAAAGTAGTTAGAAATTTTAAAAATTATAGAAAGAATAAACTTTAGTGCATAGGACATTTACAGAAAAAACTCAATATTTTCGTAGGGGTTGTTTAACCCACAGTTTTTTAGAAAAATTCAAAAAATATAACACTTTTGTTTTAATGCATAATTGCATCGTGTACTGATATAGGATGATGGTCAAAGAGGTTTTGGCACCTTTGATGTCTCTATTTCTCTACAGAATAGAGATTTCATAGTAGTTAATCCATTGATTTAGGTAGTATATGAAGTTTTATTAAATTAATTGTTAAAATTTTAGAAACGATGTCCATGTACGATGAATAAATTTTTGCATACATTAATATACATGTAGAATATGGTTAGAAAAATTTAAACAACACTAAAGAGGATAAAATTTTGTATATAGAGAATTTACCGAAAAACTTAATATTTTCGTAGGGGTTGTTAACCTACAAATTTTGAGTAAAATTCAAAAAATATGAAAATATTTTTTAATGAATAGTTGCATCGTGAAATGACATAAGATTATTGTGAGACCCGCATCTCACGTAATAATATAATAATAATATTAATTGTCTGAAATACCATTTTTATAATTATACATAAAATCCAAATCTCATAAATCCAAATGATACATAAACTCGAATAAAGTTGGTAATATTATAAATTAAGTCTGGAAAAACAGCGTAGAAAACAGTCCCAAAAGCACCAGCCCGATATGATCAATCCTGATCGTCAGTATCACCTGAAAGGGGGAAAGGAATGAGGGGTGAGCAACGGGGAAGTCACTCAGTGAGGTATGGGATGCTAAACGCAAACCACTGACTCGGGTAAAAGAACTCCCACTATGGAAGTTTAGCACTAACATGAGCAAACACGATGTCTAGGACATCACACAAAACAACCAATGCAATGACAGCACATAGATAAGCCATACGCTCTGCATTCTCCTCTACGGATATATAAATATGCTACGCGTGGCTAGTACAGTATGTCTCTGTACCCCCGCACCCTAACCCCGTGTCGAATGCAGCCATCTCTGTATCACGTCCCAAACCATAACAAAGTAATCACAGACGTCTCTGTACCGGCAACTCATCCTAGTGGCGAAGCAGTCTCAGACGATCTCTTATCCTACGGCTCGTAGCGTAGCAGTAATAGACAATCTCTGTACCGGCGGCCTATTCCCGTGGTGTAGCAGTCACAGACGATTTCTACACCGGCGGCTCGTAGCGAAGTGGCATCAGACAATCTCTGAGCTGGCGGCCTCTACCCGTGGCGAAGCAGTCACCAGACGATCTCTTATCCTACGGCTCGTAGCGTAGCAGTCACAGACAATCTCTGGGCTGGCGGCCTATTCCCGTGGCGAAGCAGTCCCAGACGATCTCTGCACCGGCGGCTCGTAGCGAAGTGGCATCAGACGATCTCTGTGCTGGCGGCCAGTCCTCGTGACGAAGCACAGACGTCTCTGCGCTGGCGGCTCGGACATCTCCGAACTCCCGCTCTCACACATAGTCCCTACTCATAACTATGTATACGTACATATATATAACATCACTTAGCATCACTCAATCATATCAATAGTTGAATCATCTAGACCCCTAGTTCCGGTTTACAATGAATGAACTAACTACCACGCAAGACTCGATTTCAATCAGACGGAACATGTTTCGAACTAAACGACAATAGGACGAATTCTAATACTTGTTCGGGATTTGCGGAATAGACCCTCACCTTAGCAATGTGGGAAAGTGGTATTTGTGGACTCCTGGGGCTCAAATAGACTCCAAATCTGAAATCAGATCGAAAAATCGTGTCAGAACGCCTTTCGAACGGGTTAAAACGGGTAAACGGTAGCCCGGTCAAAAAGTCAAATCGCAGGTCAAAGTCAACCCTGGTCAAACCTTATCCAAATTGAAATTGAATTAAACCAACCGGTTTTCCTTAACCAAACCGAAATCAATTTAAACCGAAAATCGAATTAAACCGAACCAAACCTAATTAAACCGGTCAAACAGGTTAACCGGTCAACTCGTCGGTCAACTCGCCGGTCAACGGCGGTCTGGCGGCGGTCCGGCGGTGGTCCGGCGGTGGTCCGGCGGTGGTCCGGCGGTGGTCCGGTGGTGGTCCGGCGGTGGTCCGACGGCGGCCCGGCGGTGGTCCGGCGGCGGCGCGGCGGTGGTCCGGTGGCGGGCCGGCGGTGGACCGGCGGTGGTCCGACGGTGGTCCGGCGGTGGTCCGGCGGTGGTCCGGCGGCGGTCCGGCGGCGGTCCGGCGGCGGTCCGACGGTGGTCCGGCGGCGGTCCGACGGTGGTCCGGCGGCGGTCCGACGGTGGTCCGGCGGCGGCGCGTGGATGCACGCGCGCGGTTGACGAAACGTTCGGAGGCGCGTGCGGCTTCGTCCGGTGTCCGATCGGGGCGATTCTGGTGTCTACGGACTCGTCTCGACGAGAGTTATGGCACCTTTGATGTCTCTTTTTTTCTAAAAAATAGAGATTTCATAGTAGTTAATCCATTGATTTAGGTAGTATATGAAGTTCGATTGAATTAATTGTTAAAATTTTAGAAAAGATGTTCATTTACGATGAATAAATTTTTGCATACATTAATATAAATATAGAATATGGTTAGAAAAATTTAAATAACACTAAAGAGGATAAAATTTTGTTTATAGAGAATTTATCGAAAAACTCAATATTTTCGTAGGGATTAACCTACAAATTTTGAGAAAAAATTAAAAAATATGACAATATTTTTTAATGAATAGTTGCATCATGAAATTACATATGATTATGGTCAAAGAGGATAAACTTTTGTATATAGAGAATTTACCGAAAAACTCTATATTTTCGTAGGGGTTAGTTAACCTACAAATTTTGAGAACAATTCAAAAAATATGACAATATTTTTTTAATTAATAGTTGCATCGTGAAATGACATATGATTATGGTCAAAGATGTTTGAAAACTTTGTTGTCTTTGATTCTCTAGAGAATAAAGATTTCATAGTAGTTAGTCTACTTATTTAGATAGTATATAACTTTTTATTTAATTTAATTATTAAAACATTAGATATGATGTATATGTACCATGAAAAAAGTCTTGCATACATTAATATGCAGATAGAAAGTAGTTATAAATTTTTAACAATTATAAAAAGAATAAAATTCAGGGTATAGAACATTTACAAAAAAACTCAATATTTCTGTAGATGTTAACTAATAATTATTTAGAAAATTAAAAAAATATGATACTCTTGTTTTAATACATAACTGCATTGTGTACTGATATAGGAGGATGGTCAATGAGGTTTGACACCTTTGTTGTCTCTGTTTCTCTAGAGAATAGAGATTTCATAGTGGTTAGTCCATTGATTTAGGTAGTATATGAAGTTTTTTAAAATTAATTGTTAAAATTTTAGAAACGATGTCCATGTACGATGAATAAATTTTTGCATAAATTAATATAAATGTAGAATGTGGTTAGAAAAATTGAAACAACATTAAAGAGGATAAAATTTTGTATATAGAGATTGGACCGAAAAACTCAATATTTTCGTAGGGGGTTAACCTACAAATTTTGAGAAAAATTCATAAAATATGAAAATATTTTTTAATGAATAGTTGCATCATGAAATAACATATGATTATGGTCAGAGAGGTTTGAAGCCTTTGTTGTCTCCTTTCTCTAGAGAATAGATATTTCATAGTGGTTAATCTACTGATTTAGATAGTATATAAATTTTTATTTAATTTAATTGTTAAAGTATTAGAGACGATGCCCATGTACAATGAAAAAAGTCTTGCATACATTAATATACAAATAGAAAGTAGTTATAAATTTTTAACAATTATAAAAAGAATAACATTCAGGGTATAGAACATTTACAGAAAAACTCAATATTTTCGTAGAGGTTAACCAATAGTTTTTTTAGAAAATTTAAAAAATATGATACTCTTGTTTTAATACATAGATGCATCGTGTACTGATATAGGATGATGGTCAAAGAGATTTGGCACCTTTGTTGTCTTTGTTTCTCTAATGAATAGAGATTTCGTAGTGGTTAGTCCACTGATTTAGGTAGTATATGAAGTTTTTTTTAATTAATTCTTACAATTTTAGAAACGATATCCATGTACAATGAATAAATTTTTGCATACATTAATATAAATGTATAATGTGGTTAGAAAAATTGAAACAACATTAAAGAAGATAAAATTTTGTATATAGAGAATTTATCGAAAACCTCAATATTTTGTAGGGGTTAACCTACAAATTTTGAGAAAATTTCAAAAAATATGTCAATATTTTTTAACGAATAGTTGCATCGTTAAATGACATAAGATTATGGTCAAAGAGGTTTGAAACCTTTGTTGTCTCTAGATCTCTAGATAATAGAGATTTCAGAGTGGTTAGTCTCCTCATTTAGACATTATACAAATTTTTATTTATTTTAATTGTCAAAACATTAAAGATGATGTCCATGTACTAGGAAAAAAGTTTTTCATACATTAATATACATATAGAAAGTAGTTAGAAATTTTTAACAATTATAAAAAGAGTAAACTTTAGTGCATAAGACATTTACAGAAAAAACTCAATATATTCGTAGGGGTTAACCCACAGTTTTTTAGAAAAATTCAAAAAATATGATACTTTTGTTTTAATGTATAATTGCATCGTGTACTGATATAGGATGATGGTCAAAGAGGTTTGGCACCTTTGATGTCTCTATTTCTCTACAGAATAGAGATTTCATAGTAGTTAATCCATTGATTTAGGTAGTATATGAAGTTTTATTAAATTAATTGTTAAAATTATAAAAACGATGTCCATGTACGATGAATAAATTTTTGCATACATTAGTATAAATGTAGAATGTGGTTAGAAAAATTGAAACAACACTAAAGAGGATAAAATTTTGTATATAGAGATTTGACCGAAATACTCAATATTTTCGTAGGGGTTAACCTACAAATTTTGAGAAAAATTCATAAAATATGAAAATATCTTTTAATGAACAGTTGCATCGTGAAATGACATAAGATTATGGTCAAAGAGGTTTGAAACCTTTGTTGTCTCCGATTCTCTAAAAAATAGAGATTTCATAGTGGTTAGTCTCGTGATTTAGATAGTATATAAATTTTTATTTAAATTAATTGTTAAAACATTAGAGACAATGTTCATGTACCATGAAAAAAATCTTGCATACATTAATATACAGATAGAAAGTAGTTATAAATTTTTAACAATTATAAAACGAATAACATTCAGGGTATAAAACATTTACAGAAAAACTCAATATTTCCGTAGAGGTTAACCAATAGTTTTTCAGAAAATTTTAGAAATATGATACTATTGTTTTAATACATAGATGCATTGTGTACTGATATAGGATGATGGTCAAAGAGGTTTGGCACCTTTGTTGTCTTTGTTTCTCTAATGAATAGAGATTTCATAGTGGTTACTCCACTGATTTAGGTAGTATATGAAGTTTTTTTAAATTAATTGTTAAAATTTTAGAAACGATATCCATGTACAATGAATAAATTTTTGCATACATTAATATAAATGTAGAATGTGGTTAGAAAAATTGAAACAGCATTAAAGAGGATAAAATTTTGTATATAGAGAATTTATCGAAAACCTCAATATTTTGTAGGGGTTAACCTACAAATTTTGAGAAAATTTCAAAAAATATGTCAATATTTTTTAACGAATAGTTGCATCGTGAAATGACATAAGATTATGGTCAAAGAGGTTTGAAACCTTTGTTGTCTCTAGATCTCTAGATAATAGAGATTTCAGAGTGGTTAGTCTCCTCATTTAGACATTATACAAATTTTTATTTATTTTAATTGTCAAAACATTAAAGATGATGTCCGTGTACTAGGAACAAAGTCTTTCATACATTAATATACATATTGAAAGTAGTTAGAAATTTTTAACAATTATAAAAAGAGTAAACTTTAGTGCATAGAACATTTACAGAAAAAACTCAATATATTCGTAGGGGTTAACCCACAGTTTTTTAGAAAAATTCAAAAAATATGATACTTTTGTTTTAATGCATAATTGCATCGTGTACTGATATAGGATGATGGTCAAAGAGGTTTGGCACCTTTGATGTCTCTATTTCTCTACAGAATAAAGATTTCATAGTAGTTAATCCATTGATTTAGGTAGTATATGAAATTTTATTAAATTAATTGTTAAAATTATAAAAACGATGTCCATGTACGATGAATAAATTTTTGCATACATTAATATAAATGTAGAATGTGGTTAGAAAAATTGAAACAACACTAAAGATGATAAAATTTTCTATATAGAGGATTTACTGAAAAACTCAATATTTTCGTAGAGGTTAGTTAACCTCCAAATTTTGAGAAAATTCAAAAAATATGACAATATTTTTTTATGAATATTTGCATCGTGAAATGACATAAGATTATGGTCAAAGAGGCTTGAAACCTTTGTTGTCTCCGATTCTCTAGAGAATAGAAATTTCATATTGGTTAGTCCGCTAATTTAGATAGTATATAAATTTTTATATTAAAATATTAGAGACGATGTCCATGTAACATGAAAAATGTCTTGCACACATTAATATAAAGATAGAAAGTAGTTAGAAATTTTTAACAATTATAAAAAGAATAAACATCAGTGTATAGAGCATTTACAGAAAAACTCAATATTTCCGTAGAGGTCAACCCACAGTGTTTTAGAAAAATTAAACAAATATAATACTCTTGTTTTAATTTATAGTTGCATCGTGTACTAATATAAGATGATGGTGAAAGAGGTTTGGCACCTTTGTTGTCTCTGTTTCTCTAGAGAATGGAGATTTCATAGTGGTTATTCCATTGATTAGGTAGTATATGAAGTTTTATTAAACTAATTGTTAAACTTTTAGAAACGATGTCCATGTATGATGAATAAAATTTTGCATACATTAAAATAAATTTAGAATGTGGTTAGAAAAATTTAAACAACACTAAAGAGGATTAAATTTTGTATATAGAGAATTTACCGAAAAACTCAATATTTTCGTAGGGGTTAACCTGCATATATTGAGAAAAAATCCAAAAATATGACAATATTTTTTAATGAATAGTTGCAATCTGAAATGACATATGATTATGGTCAAAGAGGATAAAATTTTGTATATGGAGAATTTACCGAAAAACTCAATATTTTCGTAGGGGGTTAACCTACAAAATTTGAGAAAAAATTAAAAAATATGACAATAGTTTTTTAATGAATAGTTGCATTGTGAAATGACGTATGATTATGGTTAAAGAAGTTTGAAATCTTTGTTGTCACTGATTCTCTAGAGAATAAAGATTTCATAATGGTTAGTCTCCTTATTTAGATAGTATATAAATTTTTATTTAATTTAATTGTTAAAACATTAGAGACGATGTCCATGTAACATGAAAAAAAGTCTTGCATACATTAATATATAGATAGAAAGTAGTTAGAAATTTTTAACAATTATAAAAAGAATAAAATTCAGAGTATAGAACATTTACAGAAAAACTCAATACTTCCGTAGAGGTTAACCAATAGTTTTTTACAAAATTAAAAAAATATGATACTCTTGTTTTAATACATAGCTGCATCGTGTACTGATATAGGATGATGGTCAAAGAGGTTTGGCACATTTATTATCTATTTTTCTCTAGAGAATAGAGATTTCATAGTGGTTAGTCATTTGATTTAGGTAGTATATGAAATTTTATTAAATTAATTGTTAAAATTTTAGAAACAATGTCCATGTACGATGAATAAATTTTTGCATACATTAATATAAATTTAGAATGTGGTTGAAAAAATTTAAACAACACTAAAGAGGATAAATTTTGGTATATAGAGAATTTACCAAAAAACTCAATATTTTCGTAGGGGTTAACCTACAAAATTTAGAGAAAAATTCAAAAAATGTGATAATATTTTTTAATGAATAGTTTAATCGTGATATGACATAAGATTATGTTCAAAGAGGTTTGAAACCTTTGTTGTCTCCGATTCTCTAGAGAAAAGAGATTTCATAGTGGTTAGTCTCCTTATTTAGATAGTATATAAATTTTATTTAATTTAATTGTTAAAATGTTAGAGACGATGTCCATGTATCATGAAAAAAGTCTTGCATACATTCATATACAGATAGAGAGTAGTTAGAAATTTTTAACAATTATAATAAGAATAAACTTCAGTGTATAGATTTTTTACAAAAAAACTCAATATTTCTGTAGGGGTTAACCCATAGTTTTTTAGAAAAATTCAAAAAATATGATAGTCTTGTTTTAATGCATAGTTGCATCGTGTACTGATATAGGATGATGGTCAAAGAGGTTTGGCACCTTTGTTGTCTATGTTTCTCTAGAGAATAGAGATTTAATAGTGGTTAGTCCATTGATTATGTAATATATGAAGTTTTATTAAACTAATTGTTAAAATTTTAGAAACAATGTCCATGTACGATGAATAAAATTTTGCATACATTAATATAAATGTAGAATGTGGTTAGAAAAATTGAAACAACACTAAAGAGGATAAAAATTTGTATATAGAGAATTTACCGAAAAATTCAATATTTTTGTAGGAGTTAACCTACAAATTTTGAGAAAAAAAAAACAAAAAATATGACAATATTTTTTAATGAATAGTTGCATCGTAAAATGACATAAGATTATGGTCAAAGAGGTTTGAAACCTTTTTTGTCTCTGAATCTCTAGAGAATAGAAATTTCATAGTGGTTAGTCTCCTGATTTAGATAGTTTATAAATTTTTATTTAATTTAATTGTTAAAACATTAGTGACGATGTCCATGTACCATGAAAAAAATCTTGCATACATTAATATCCAGATAGAAAGTAATTAAAAAAATTTAAAAATTATAAAAAGAATAAACATTAGTGTATAGAACATTTACAGAAAAACTCAATATTTCCATAGGGGTTAAACCCATAGTTTTTAGAAAAATTCAAAAAATATGATACTCTTGTTTTAATGAGTAGTTGCATCGTGTACTGATATAGGATGATGGTGAGAGAGGTTTGAAACCTTTGTTGTCTTCCGTTTCTCTAGAGAATAAAGATTTCATAGTGGTTACTCTGCTAATTTAGGTAGTATAGAAATTTTTTATTTAATTTAATTGTTAAAAGATTAAAGACGATGTCCATGTACGAGAAAAAAAATCTTTCATAGCTTAATATAAATATAAAATGTAGTTAGAAAATTTTAACAATTATAATGAGGATAAACCTTAGTGTGTGAATATTTACAGAAAAAAACTCAATATTTTCGTAAGGGTTAACCCACAAGTTTTTTGAAAAAATAAAAAAATATGACAATCTTGTTTTTATGCATAATTGCATCGTGTACTGATATAGGATGATCGTCAATGAGGTTTGGCACCTTTTTTGTCTATGATTCTCTAGAGAATGTATATTTCATAGTGTTTAGTCTATTTATTTAGGTTTTATATGAAATTTTATTAAATCAAATGTTAAAAAATAGAAACTTTGTCCATGTAAGATGAAAAAAAGTTTTGCATACATTGATATAAATTTAGAATATAGTTAGAAAAATTTAGACAACACTAAATATGATAAAATTCAGTATAGAGAGAATGTATCGAAAACTCAATATTTTAATAGGGGTTAACTTACAAATTTTAAGAAAAATTAAAAAAAATATGACAATACTGTTTAATGCATAATTGCATTTGGAAGAGGAGAAAAATGTGGTTAAAATTTTTAAACTACTCTAAATAGAATAAACTTTGGTGTATAAAACATTTACAGAAAAACTTAATATTTTCGTAGGGGTTAACCCCAAATTTTTAGAATTTTTTTTAAATATGAAATTCTTGTTTTTAATGCATAATTACATCGTGTATTGATATAGGAAGATGGTCAGTGAGGTTTGACACCTTTCTTGTCTCTGTTTCTCTAGAGAATCGATATTTTATTGTGGTTAGTACATTGATTTAGGCAGTATATGATGTTTTATTAAATTAATTATTAAAATTTTAGAAATATTGTCCATGTACGATGAAAAAAAGTTTTTCATACATGAATATAAATGTAGAATGTGGTTAGAAAATTTTAAACAACACTAAAGAGGATAAAATTCAGTATATATAGAATTTACCGAAAAACTCAATATATTTGTAGGGGTTAACCTACAAATTTTGAGAAAAAAGTAAAAAAATATGACAATATTATTTAATGCATGGTTGCATCGTGAACTGACATATAAGATTATGGTCAAAGAAGTTTGAAACCTTTGTTGTCTCCGTTTCTCTAGATAATAGAGATTTCATAGTGGTTAGTCTGCTCATTTTGGTAGTATAGAAAATTTCATTTAATTTAATTGTTAAAATGTTAGAGATGATGCCCATGTACAGAAAAACTCAATTAACCCACAGATTTTATCAAAAAAAATAAAAATATGACAATCTAGTTTAAATTGATACTTGCATCGTGTGCTGTTATAGGATGATGTTCAATGAGTTTTGTCACCTTTGTTGTCTATGTTTCTCTAGAGAATAGAGATTTCATAGTGGCTAGTCCATTAATGATTTAGATAGTATATGAAGTTTTTTAAAATTAATTGTTAAAATTATAGACACGATGTCTATGGATGATGAATAAAAAAATTTCATACATTAATATAAATGTATAATGTGGTTACAAAAAACATTAAACAACACAAAAATGATAAACTTCAGTATATAGAGCATTTACCAAAAATCTCACTATTTATGTAGGGTTAACCTACAAGTTTTTTTTAAAAAAA
>CAJHQP010001350.1:0-19528 GCA_905132765.1 Moricandia arvensis | reverse complement strand
AAAAAAATAATATGAAAATATTATTTAGTGCATAGTTGCATCGTGCACTGATGTAGGATGATGTTCAAAGAGGTTTGAAACCATTGTTTTCTCCGTTTCTCTAGAGAATAGAGATTTCATATTGATTAGTCCCTTGATTTAGGTACTATATGAATTTTATTTAATTTAATTGTTAAAACATTAGAGATAATGTCCTTGTACCATGAAAAAATCTTGCGTACATTAATATAAATGTAGCCGAAGATCTCATCTGTCCCACTAAGGATTGACAGTTAAGTAGCGCGAAGTTACCCTCACTAAAACTGGACGATTCCAATCGAATAAAAAGAGAAGGGATGAAACTTTATCACCAGAGAAGCAACCACAACATCATAACTCCGATTTCAAATCGGAAACTTTATTCAATCAACTCAAAAAACGAAACTGATATGAGTTCAGAAATAAAACGATTCGATTTGAGTTGAAAAACACATCAAAAATCGATCATACGTATGATCGAATATTTACAGAACAAAAAAAAAGAAATCTCTTCTCCTCTTAGAAAATTCTACTCCTGTTAAAGATAGAGTTGAGAGAACAGGAGAGAATTTCTCTTTCTAAAAAGAGGAGAGAGAATTTCAGCTGGCCTGTTTGAATATGTTATACTTTTAACAATTAAATCAATTAATACTATTTCTTTATTATCCTTTTCATAATTGACTAATTGAGATTTACATTTCCGTAAATTAAGGGTGGTCAAAGAAGCAAAACAGATCCAACGGTGGTGGTTACATCTCTCGCCTGCAATGGCACGTGTTCCCATGCACGTGTTCATAAGGTAAAATCCAACAACATACGACAAATCATTTGTAAACCTAAATAGGCAAAAGAGAATAATCGTCTGGTGGACAGTGAAAACAAAACCCATGCGACATTTTATAAACTCCAAGTACCCCACTTTAAATATTCGTTTTTCCTTTTTTAGTTTCCCTTTAATTGATAAATAAAGTATTTTAAACTGAGTTTAAACTATTATTCTTGCCACTTCAAAAAATTATATTGACCAAATAAGATTAAAATCACGGTAGTATTATAAATTTCATCGTTTCTTATTTAGGTGCGAAGAAACATTTACAACTCAAAGTATTACGAATGCTCTTTGGAATTGAAGATAAATGTTTTTTGTTAGCTTAATATTTAAGGATAAAAGTTGGTAGATACGAGTATCTTTTAATGCTTTTCTACAAGGATCTTTTTGCAATGTTCCTTTTCTCTTTTTCTTTGGGAAAGTTTTTTCTCCCAATATATCAAAATCTCTATCATACAGATTTTAAAATAAAAATTAATTAACCGTATGTGTTTTTGTACGCCCTAGCTGAAAAATAAAATAATTACGATGATTTAATTAATTGAAAGAGACTAAGAGCATCATTACTGGGGTTTCTCTAGTGGGTTTCTTAAGTTGTGGAACCCATGAACAGTGTAATGATCGGTTACAAAAACTATAGATTAAGAACTAATTTTTATGAGTTTCTTACACTGTTCACGAGTCCCACTGACACGTGACGACTCAAAATGCAGCTGAACATTAATGATGCTCTAAAGAGACATATAACTGACAAAATGCAGGTGAATTTTTGGAAGGCCGAGAGGTCGTCAGGTTGCGAGCTGACTTGTTACCATTTCTTTATGTAATTTCTACTTTAATCATACTGTAATCATGTTTTAAGATTCCTACGAAATATTATTAATATTTATTTAATGTTTTAGTTTTGGACTTTTCTTCTTGAACTTTGGCGGCACTGGAATATTCCCCTAATTTTTCGAGACTTCGTTATATAATGTAGTAATATATTGTTCCCTTGATCAAATAATTAAGATTCACATGCCATATAAAGGCATATAAACAAACGGGATTTTAAACTATAAGGAAATACTTTAAAATAGTTGAAAACGCGTTTATATGTGAATATGCGTGTATCTGGAGAATGATAAATGACATTTTTATTTAATTATTCATATTTTGCTCCGAGATGACTGAAACTAAATTCATTTGAATTTGATCAGCGGCACCTATACAAATTATAGTCTATATAATTTAACTAATTTCATCTCTAACAAAATGATAATAAGTTGAGTTGTATATATATAGACAACTTATACAAATTTAAATATCCAAAGTGCTATTTTAAATTTGTACAATCAATGTTATGATTTAGTTATACATTTACAAACCTAGTTAATAAATAACGATGATAAAAATCGTTCATGCGGAAAACGCATCAGAAGAATTAGTTCAGAAATTAAACACTAGTCTTTTAATGGAAAACGGCCTAAATAATAGGAACGAAATAGTTTGCTGCATTGACAAAACATTTTTATGGAAAATGCTCAAAATAATATAAAATATAAAAACATTTCTTAACACCTATTTTTTTAATAGATAGTGCAGCCAATTAAGGCACCATTGTTTCAAAGTGTCTGATCTTTTATATAAATTAACAAAAGGGCTATTTAAAAAGGCTTTCTAAAATTCGGTACGTTAATTTTAAATTTTTATTTATTTTTGTAATAAATCTCATAGTATAACGGTTTTCGCTAACAAGTATGCAAAATGCGTTTTAACTGTTGCTAACTGAAGGTGGATTTTTACTTGTATATACATCTCATATATATAATATATGCTCGTGTTTAAATGTACATGTAGAATAATATTAGCATCGACCAAAAAGTTGAAACATGGATTCACATAAAACAACAGAAGCTAGAATCCATACTTATTCTTGGTGATGTCTAAGCCATGGATACATGTGTATAAATTATATATACTAATAATACATGTATCAAGCGTATGCGTATGTAAATATAATGCAATAAACGACATCTCATAGAAGACAAAGGATAGATCCATACCATAGCATAGAAACTTGGCGATATATGAAACAAAAATAAAGACCTAATGGAGATATGATTAGACTTAAAGTATACATATGTCACTTAGTGGATGATAATGGCCTTCTTGTTTTTTATTCGAACTTGACCAATCCCTTACACTTTCCTTCAAATTTGATATCGACACTCCACAAATCAAAATCGCCTATTTATTCTATCGCCTTTTTAATCTTTCAACCACCTTAACCTTACTATTGTCGGTTATATTTTAAACTCCTAAAATACATTTAATGAAGAAATTAATGTGTAGGCATAATTGAAAATGTATGTCTTGCTACGCTGCTTAATAACACAATTAGTATGTCTTGCTACTGCTTAATAATACATATATATTAATTGACAAAATTGAAAATGTATGTCTAATACCGGAATTAACTTCTGAACTCATTTTAATTACATTTTCGGATTTATAATATAAATAATGTGTAGCCATCATTTACATTTTCATGATATATTTTTTTAATCCCAACATATTGATCATTATACATATCGCCTCCAGTTGCAAAGAATATGCCCACACTTTCAAAAATCACATGAAAATATATGGATACCCACGAGTTACTTGATTATCTATTTATATACACATTTAGAGAAACTCATGTTATGGCAAACTTATGATAGAAAAATGGTTACGTTCTATCCATGCATTTACATGTGGAAATTGACAAAGATATTTAAAACATTATTTTTCATGGCTCACAAAAGTAATCAAAAGATAAAGTAACGCTTTACAACCATTTCCCACAAAGTTGATTGAAACTGGCCATGACTGTAAAGCGAGAAAAAGAGAGTAATACCTAAACATAGGATCAACTGGTCGTTAAAATTCATTAAAAACGTGATTGATAATTATCATAGAACATGATAAAGTGAAATGAGATTTCATCTTTATGACTATGTAAAAATCTTCATGGTTAATGGTCAGCTAAAAGTTTTGTTATTTTAAATTTTGAAATAACTAAACTTTGGTTGAATTGCTAATGCGACGACACATATACTTTACTAAACAATTTATGATAATAGATCCATTAGTTTTTATGCAAATCACCATGACTTTAGCTAAGCAAGACATATTAAAAGAAGATAATCTTCTCCATGATTTAGTTTGAATTATCTTACAACAAATCATTGAGTGATGAGGACATATCGCTTTTTTCATGTTATATATATAAATAAAGATTGGAAAACACTATTTGGAATATCTAACATTGCTACCAAACGGTCAAATTTGGCCCACCTCCATTCATAATGGTTCGTTGATGCATTCGAGCTTGTAAAAAGCTTAAAAAAAGTTGATGATCATTACTTAAAAGTGATCTTTTTAGTAATATATTATAAATTTATAATAGTCATTAAAATGTTATTGGGTTCATGATGGAAAGTAGGCGACATCAAATATAGTTTAATCCAGATATGTCACGCATTTGTATATATATGGTTTTTGATACTTAATTTCCTTAGACACCATAACTATTATTAGACAAATTATTACCAAGAAAACGTATTATACTTTCGTATGCAGATATGTATATACAATTATATATGAACATGCACTAATTTATGATGAGACAGGACATGGCATATGTGTCAAGAAAGTTCTTAGAAAAAATGAGTTTCTTCACTTTGTTTACAGAAATTGAACTATTCGTCAAAAACTGACATATAATTATCCAATAGACGATCAGTCCGCAATGGATAATGAATGTTACACAAATCAATACTGGCCCATATTTTTTCGAAAGATTAAGGTCACATATTATTAATCCATTAATTGTCAAAGAATGGGCTGTGGAGGCCTAATCTTTAAGTGTAATTTTGTCAAGATAGCTATCACAACGAGGGTGTTTTAAAAAAAAGAAAATCGATTGGTGAGGCTTTAACTAAGGTCAAGGAACAAATTATTAAAAGTTTAAAACCATTGTTCTCAAGTCTTTGTTCAAGAATCACACCGACTCAGCAAAAACCATCTTATAAAAAGCTTCACGAGATGGAGTGTGATCGATGATCATTTGCTCGTATCTTGGTGAAACCAAAGCAGAAAGCCGCAGATTTTAATATGGAAAAGCCAAACATTATGATGAGTTTTGACTTTCATTTTTGGATATTTTTAACTTGTTGATATTACTATACAGTATACACAAATACATATTTCAAGAGTTGTTAAGGTTCCTTTTGTTATCCGGGATATCCGGGAGGGGGGCATGACCCAACTAACTAATTTTCGGGGACCTGATCACTAGCGTCAGCCAAGTTCAGTTGCTCAGAAAGAAAGTTAGATATTCTTATCGTCTAGCCACACGCTAGAGTAATCTGATGGCAACATATTCTAATCCACAACCTATAAGCTCATTGCATGACGCATGTACCACCCGACCACTAACCCGAAAAAATATATTTATGTTATATATATATTTCTTGTTGTGTCCTTTGTTTGTTTCTGCTCAAACCAATCACATAACAACCAATCACAAATTCACTTAGGTCAAAAAAAATTTGCATACAATGTCAACAAGTAAATGCAACAAAGAGAAAAAAAAACAAAAGACAATTAAATAAAAGATGATATGAGAACTGCAATGATGAATCAAAGCCATAAAGCCCCAGCTTGTCTGAGAGTAGGCACCAAATCACCATTAATATGAGCAGCCATTAGATTCTCTAATCCTCCAAATAACTTACCTCCTATGAACATGACTGGTAATTTCTCTTTACCAATCACATTACTACCCAACTCACTCATGATGATATTGTCACCGTTGTTGTTGTCTCCATCAATCTCAACTACCAATGGGTTCACTCCATGTGTTAGTAACAACCGTTCGGCCACATGTCCCATACAACAACCCTTCGTGGCAAACACTACCGCAGCATTCTCCATCACCAATACGTTGTTTGGTTTCTTGGTGCTTAAAGATGGTGATGATGTTAACCATGATAAGGATGATGATGGTTTATCTTCATTCTTTGGACGGAAAATGCTATTGCCCGGTATGGTCTTCGTCCATGATGACTCGTATGGTCTTACTGCTTTTTGCATAATTGTTGTATGAGAGAGAGAAGGAAGGAGAGAGAGAGGAGAGAGAGTCTTGTGTAGTTGGGTTGGATTGGTTAAGATATTGGATTAGAGAATTTATATAGAGCATTTCGTTTTGGGGTCAACTTAACGTAAGCATGTGTAAATCGTATTCAAATAATATCAGAAGCAACGTCACCGTATCTAAAATACATATCTATGGCTATACTTGTAAATCATTTCATTAATGTTGAGTGTAAATCATCCATATATTTTTTTTAACTTTGTGTTAATTAAGAATTCTTTTTTAACCTATAGTAATTTAGATAAATCAAGGACTTGCACGGACCGTATAGTGTGTTTTTTTTACTAAAATCAGTTGATGACGACCGCATAGTATATGGCTTACGACAAGGCTGATATATGGCTTACGACAAGGGTGATGTCAAGAGGTTTCTTTATTAGTTTTAGACTTAGGTCATAATTAAAATTGTCTTTATATGGTTACGTTTATGGATAAATGCAAATCAATTGTATGGACCATTAACATCTTCATTACGTCATGAGGATAACTTTTTTCTCTAACATTAAGAAATAAAGATGTATCATACTAGTTGAAACTTGAAAGATATCTGCAAAGAAAAATACATTACAATGTTACATGAACCCCACAAATGCAAAGCTGATGACTTGGTGATTTTGTGGAAAAATCTAACAAGTACAACCTCCTTTTGGTCAAAAGGAAATAGATGTGAAGTAGGAACGAAACATGACAGAAGATGGATCCTCACCGTGATAAAACGGCACGACGTTTTCCTTTTAACTTTACGAAACAGCATATCGTGTCTTTTTTGGTTAATTACAACGCGTGTTGTTTAAATCATTTAGAGCATGAACATTGGGATATCTTAAAAGGTTCTTGGTGGTGGGTCCCACTACTTTCCTTAAGAATTCCTTCTAAAAGTTCTTGATCAAGAACTGTACTTACACTGTTTCGTGGGTCCATTGCCACGTAGCGGCCCACGATTGGTTTGTTTTAATTTTTTTTTTTTTTTAAATCTGAAAAAAAGTAAAAAAAAAAAAGAAGTTAAGATACCCTATGGTGGGTATGTGCAATAATCATGCTCTTATTATTCAAAAACGTTTCTGGTTTCCAGCTATTTTACATTAATAAAATACTCAGTTCTAAAAAATGAATGTTTTAAGAAAAATTTTGATTCACAAAGATACATGTTTTAAATTTTCTATGTATATTTAATAAGTTGAAGAGAATAATTGTTAAACTCAAAAATTTTTGATTAAAACTATTAGTTTTAAGTTATGAGAAATTTCTTTTATATATAAATCAAATATTTGTTATTATCCATTAATCATTTTTAAGGATGTGAAAGTTTTAAAAGCTTTATCATTGTGAAAAAGAGGGAGAAAGTAATACTACTGCACAAAGAAGCAGATAAGACATCAGATAAGAGTTTTACTTGGTCAAATTTAAAAATGAACATTGTTTTAAATTTGACGTCACCGGAAAATTTTGCCGGAGTTTCGTCATCCCCATAAAAAAAACTTCCTCACCTGTAAAAAGAAAGAAAAAAAAGACGTCTGTATCACGGTGGCGCCGGCATGGCGTCATTAAATATAAAGGGCCCATGTTGCTATGCTCATACAAAATCTTATAATACGTATGCATTATATTATTTTCTCTCCAATACAAATCTTTTCTATAGGTAGATAACGTTCGCAACTAGTGGAAGGAAAAAAAAAGTTGAATAGCAAGTTATAACATATAAACAACAAAGAACAAAAACGGAAAATATTTTATTTTATAATCTTAAGCAGGAATTGCATGGACCAAATATAAGAAAAAACGTGTATCATACTTAATCCATCTATTTCTCTTACTCTAGGTATTCAATTTGTATAAATTTATAATATTTTTAATACATTCCATCATGATCCATGAAAATTGAGAAAAATTGATTAGAGGACATGCAAGGCTAATCCTAAGGTTTATAAAGTTAAAGACAATTATAACTTAAAGATTAGTTGATTTATACTAAGACAACTTGAAGACCAATTGATCAATACATAATAATAAAGTAATAAACTGCTTAAATTTTTAGGGCCATAACGAATGTTTTGTTCCATTCTCAGGGCCAAAACAAATCTAATCATACGAATATGATTATTATTATTAATTTTTATCCCAGCTTCATCAAATATCCGAGCAACCATAAGAAAATATCAACAATCAGTTGCACTGAACATGATCTCAATGTGTCCGCTTGCAGTATATTTGCAGGACCTAGCACGATAATATGGGCTAAATAGCCATTTAGTTAAAACACCGACCATGTTCTCTGGATGAAAGAAACTTCTTTTACTTCTTGGGGCTAGGCTCCAAGTTCATCTCTTGAAGGTTAAGCAACAGATCATTGGAGCTCAGGTACACCTTGTTAGCCGACTGTGCAATGGTCTGAGCAATCTCTCTCGCAGCTTCAATCTTTCTCAGAGTTATGAATGCCTGATTGTTTGCTATAGCTTGTCCTATAAGTTGAGCACTTTTAGCTTCTCCCTGCACAAATAATCAACACACACACACACACCTAATCCTTTAGCAGAGGAAACTATCTCTGTCATTATAATAGATAGAATAATCATTTTACCTGTGCACGGATAACCGCGCTTCTCTTGTCTTGCTCTGCTTTCTCCACAATGAACTTAGCACGTTCAGCTTCCTGTGCAGCGACTTGCTTTGCCTCGATTGCGGCGGTGAACTCTTTGCCAAATGTGAGAGTCGTGATGGAGACATCGTCAAGAGCAATGTCGAAGTTGGAAGCTCTCTCTGTCAAGATCTTGCGTATCTCTCTGCTCACAGCCTAGAGGCGAATAAAAACAGTCTTACCATCACGAACAGAGAGAGTAGAAAAGGTTGTATATAAAGAATGTTAAGATACATACTTCTCTCTGAGTGATGAGCTGGCTTGCATTGTACTGAGCCACTATAGCTTTCAGAGTTTCATGGATGATGGAAGGAAGAACCCTTTCACTGTAATTCTCGCCTAAGGTTCGGTAAATATGAGGCAAACGGTCACCCATGGGACGTGTGAGAACCCTAAGTCCGATTTTCACCTGTGCAACAACAAAGAAAAATATCAGACACACGGCAATACCTTTAAGAAAAATAAAACAGCGACAGTAAGTTATATAATCAGAGTTAATATAATCTCTTCCTAAAGAAAGTATGAGATGATTTGTCGTCTCAGAGCCAGAAACTCCGATAGAAACAAAAGGAGAGCGAAAAGATATATAATCAGAGTTTTCCCCATCTCTTTTCAACCCATTATCCATACACTCACACAGATCATATAAGGGATATACACTAATCATATAATATGGTAACAGAGCAAATGAAACATATTCTACGGCTCCATTGCCATAAACCATATATCTAAACTTAAAAACATTGTCCTCATCATGCATTTAAGATTCTCAGCATAAGCTCAAAAGAAGGAATGTCTAGCATGATCCATTGATACATATTCACAACAGCATTTGAAATTGAAACTAAAACATGGCATGTATAATATTACAAACACAATAAAAGCAGAAGAGACACAGAAGCGCACCATCTGAAGGTCATGACTACCGGTGGTGCTCTCCACAAGATAGGGTCGTGCACGGACGTCATAGATGATTGGCCTTTCAAACCATGGCAACATGAAATGTGTGCCTTCCGGGTAGACCTGAAAAACCAAAACCCAAGAGTGAAAACTCACACTTATCAAACTAACTATACACAGACTAACATACAAGAATAACTATTGTGTTAGTTGGAGGAATACAGAACCTTTTCCTTGATACCAGTTAATCGATTGAACATGACAGCACGGTGTCCACCCTCGACATTGTAGAGGCTATTAGTAATGGCATAGACGCCAAGCCCACCAATAACACTGACCTTTAGAAGGGCAGAGAGAGCAGGTGATCCAGGGACGTTGGGCACTTTGTTGAAACTCATTTCTTTAAGAGCTACAAAAACAATCAACCCGGCACTGAGATTACACAAGAGAAACAGTGCACGAAGTGAAAATTTAACAGAATCGTTGTGCTCAGCAGATAGTCCAAAGATTCAAAAGACAATAGTGATCACATAGAAACTACGAGAACAGATCCACATGAACATTCTACCTCTAAATCACGCAAGGATTATCAAACTAAACAACGATCAGGTACCCAAACAGAGCATACCATAGATTGAACACAGTGAAACCAGTCGGAAATACAAATGGAGGATTCAAAGAGAAGGTACCTTAGCTCAGCTCTTAATCCCCGGCGATGTTAGGGTTTCGGAAGGATCACGATCAGAGCCAGTCGGCGAAGCTTAGGGTTTTACAACTGAGATTTGACAAATGAACTCCTGATATATCTTCCAAGTGTATTTGGGTTCAAATTATTAGGCCCATTAATAAAATACGATTCGTTAGGCCCATTATTAAAATATGATTCGTTAGGCCCATTAATAAAATATGATTCGTTAGGCCCATTAATAAAAATATGATTCGTTAGGCCCATTATATCAGATAACTCTTTTCTTTTTTGTCACAATGTGTACGTGTGCGGCATGTGTAAAAGCCAACTATTTGTACTCGTTTTTTTCTCTTTTTCTGAAAGTAATTTTTTCAAATATGTTTTATTACTTTTGTTTCATATGCATTGAACAGGTGCGTGGAGTCACTTGGCATATATGACAATATGATGTGTTAAAATAATAACTGTGACATTGCCATGCAGTGTGACTCCTGTGGCTGTACATGCCACAATGTGTCACTCTTTGAGTATCCAAATGTTAACCTTAAATAATTGATTAATTTACATCCCACCATAATTTTTTTATTCAAAAAATACAAACTCAAATTTACTTTGAAAAATTAAATTATATACTAGTTAAATCTTGTCATAATCTCATTTCGAAAATATATACTAGTAGAAATAAATTATATATTAGTTAAATTTACATTGTGGTTTTAGTCGGAAGATATTTCAAATTCAGATCAGGTAATATGGTGTATTTTTAGACTAGTCTACTTTTAATACTAAGAGCATTATTTATGAAGTCCATCGGATCATCCGATAGTAGAATCCGATCGAACTTATAAAATATATATATATATATATATATATATATATATATACCAGTAGAAATTTTTAGTTTTCTGATTAAAAAATCAAATATTTATTGTTGGTATGTAAACGCAATGCAACCGTAGTAAAACATCAACACATCCTTTAAATACCATCGTCCTATACAAGTCTCTTAACAACTCCGTATTAGAAAAAAAATGCATAAGCTTTTGTTATCTCTTTTCTCCGTCGCCTCACTCTCACTTCTCCTCTGCTTCCACGGCAGCGAGGCACGCCAGCAAGAGGCGCCGTTGCCCAACGCATGTCATTTCAGCCAGATCAACAGTCTCGGCCCGACTCATGCGACTAAGTTCGAAGCTGGGCAGATGGAAGTATGGGATCACACTAGCAACGAGCTCCAGTGCGCCGGTGTGACCGTAGCTCGCATCACTCTTCAAGCCAATTCCATTTTTTTGCCATCTTTCTTTAGCTCACCTGCCCTCGCTTACGTTGTCCAAGGTATTTCTTCTAGTATAAATTATTGTTGTGACGAAAATTAATAGAGTTCAGGTTTTCTTTTTAGAAAATATAAAAGAAGAATATCCTAAGATAAATTAAAAAAAAAGTTTATGATTAAAATAGCATTTAAAGAGAAAGTATAATCAAACTAAATTTTATTAAATAGTGTAAATATATATTTATACCATTTGAATTAACTAATTTAAATTTAGATTAATTAAAAATATTAAAATTTTCAAAATAAAATAGATCTATTTCGATATTTTTAGATTTATTTTGTGACAAATAAAATTTTTAAAATAAAATAGATCTATTTCGATATTTTTAGATTTATTTTGTGACAAAAACTTCAAAAAAATCATTTGAATAATTGGCTTAATACAAAATGTTTTTTTTTGTTTACAGGAGAAGGAGTGATGGGGACAATTGCTTCTGGTTGTCCGGAGACTTATGAAGAAGTTGGAGGAGGAGACATGCATCGACGTTTTGAGGACATGCACCAGAAGTTGGAGAATTTCCGGCGAGGAGATGTGTTTGCTTCGCTTGCCGGAGTTTCACAATGGTGGTACAACCAAGGCAATTCCGATGTCGTCATCGTGATCGTTCTTGATGTTACCAACAGAGAAAACCAGCTTGACCAAGTCCCTAGGGTAAACTATCAAACTCAAAATGTATATTGCATGGTATCAATATGGTTACTAGAATAATAAACTTATATGAACCACACATATGTAGATGTTCCAAATAGCAGGGAGCAAGACGCAAGAACAACAACAACAACAACCATTGACTTGGCCATCAGGCAAAAACGCTTTCAGCGGTTTCGACCCAAACATTATCGCAGAAGCGTTCAAGATCGACATCGAGACAGCTCAGAAACTACAGAACCAGAAAGACAACAGAGGAAACATTGTCCGAGCAAACGGTCCTCTACATTTCATCAGCTCCCGGCCACGTCAATGGCAACAAGATGGGACTAGTAATGGCATAGAAGAGACGCATTGCACGGCGAGGCTTCACGAGAACATAGACGATCCAGAACGTAGTGACTTTTTCAGCACACGAGCTGGCAGAATCAGCACTCTTAACAGCTTCAATCTCCCTGTTCTAAGTTTGGTTAGGCTTAACGCTATTAGAGGCGTTCTCTACAGCGTAAGTGTTTGGTTAGGTCCATTCTAGAGTGTTAATGTAATGATATTTCTTGTATTAGTATTCAGGTTACTCGGTAGTATTAAGGATGTCAAATGGACGGCGTTATCCATGGGCGATCCGTGTCCAAATTGTTATGGGCCAATATGGACAAATCCACATTGGACCATATTTAAATGGGTCTAAATGGGTCTAAATGGGCAAAGTTAGATTGTGTCCATGGACATATCTACATTGGACCAAATTTAAATGTGTCTAAATGGGCAAAGTTCGATTGCGTCCATAGACAAAATTGGGCGCACATTAGTATGCAAATTATACCATTAAGTTTTTTTTTTTTAGAGTTCTGTTGAATCATAACATGTGTTAATGTTAATGATATTTGTTACTGATATTTTTTTTGTGGAGATAGGGAGGAATGATGTTACCGCACTGGACCGCAAACGCACACACGTTGATATACGTCACAGGCGGTCAAGCCAGGATACAAGTAGTGGACGACAACGGTAAGTCTGTGTTAAATGCACAAGTGCAACAAGGAGAGCTCCTTGTGGTTCCACAAGGCTTTGCGGTTGTGAAAACCGCGGGTGAAACAGGGTTTGAGTGGATAGCGTTCAAGACAAATGATAACGCTTACATGAACACACTCAGCGGCCAAACATCCTACTTGAGAGCGGTTCCTGTGGATGTGATCAAAGCTGCGTATGGAGTGACCGAGGAAGAAGCCAAGCGGGTCAAGTTTAGTCAGCAAGAGACAATGTTGGCTATGACACAAAGAAGCTCTTAAGCTTTTGTCTTTGTTTCTATGATGTTTTTTTTTTTTAGATTTTCGAGTTTATGATGTAATAAGAAGGAACTTTCACAAAAGTTTCAGTGACAAAGTATTTTAGTTTATTACTGCAAGTGTTGCGAGTATCACCTCTCGATCCAAAAAATCACAACATAGAAAAAGTTATGCTTCTATTAACAGGCAATAAGCTTATATTAATCCTTACGAAACCTTTCATCCAGGCACGCACGATTATATTCGGAAAAGTAATTTGAATTCAAGGCGAACACTCTAGCATTTGAACTCAAGGTGAACACTCTAGCATTTGAACTCAAGGTGAACACTCTAGCTAGAGTTTCAGTACCAGTAGACCAAGAGCTTTTGGTTAATAATACCATAATGTTAAACTCCTCTTTTCCTTGAAACACTAGACTCCTTTCTTCTCAGCCGATAATGAGGCAAATAATCATTCCAAGAAATAATTTGTATCATTTCTTTTGTAACACGAACAAGTCACCCAACATGTCCATGTCTCAGCCACTATGGTCACATCTCGAGGTGGCTTGCGACTTAAACATCTTAACGCTAGCTATATGAAGCATTCTTACGCTCCTATCAAGTACATAATTAGATACTTATTATTTACCAGATTCATGATGCACAAGACAACACAACGCCCCAATGTCCAAGGTGTGAATTTCTTATACCTTGTCAATAAAAATTCCAACCCCATCAACATTTGTGGCCTGATAGCTTGATTTAGCAATTTCGTGAAAATACAAGATTTAACCATTTTGTGAAAAAAGTATTGCAAATTTGATGAAAACATGATTTTATTATTAAAATATTATAAAATGATAAAAAGTAATAAAATAAATGAGTTAAATTTTTATTTATCAAATAAAAAAAATTATAGTTGTGAATTTTTTTTGGTCAAACTAGATCCTTTTATATCGGAATTTGAAAAATATATATAGCTTTAAATAGACATGTTTCAATTGGTGAATCATCTATAAATGTAACTCCTATGTTTTCTGATTTTTAAAACACCACTATTTCATTATCAAATATGAAAATTGCTCTCAAACCTTGGCTTATTGGTTTTGTCATGCTCACAATTCTCTTGTTCGGTTTGTATTTTCATTTACAACTTTATTAATATATTATATAATCATTCTAAAATAATGTTTATTTGATGCAATTTATTTTATATACCTACATAAATTGTATGTTTAATTGTATAATATTGAGTTTAATGATTTTCCCAAAATAATCAATGATCAAGAAAGAAGATATTAAGACTTTCAATTTCTTCAAAAAAATATGCAGAAAACTATATAAACATATGTTTTACACAAAATGATTTGATATTTTAAATATGAAAGCTGAGGTTATGTTTTAATTATTATAATAACAGGAGAAATGGCAATCGCTCAGAAAGGAAACAGTGATGACCATTGTAATGAAACATTACAATTCAAAAGTGGAACATGTGATATCAACAAATGCAAAGCCGCATGTGTCAAAAGGCATAAACAAGGGATGGCTAATTGCGTGAACGGTACTGACAAAAAAATGAAATGCATATGTAGTTTTCTTTGTCCTCGCTGACTTTTTTTTTCTACACTAAAAGTCAAATAATTTTAATAATAATCCTACGCCTTTGTTAAAGAAAGAACATAAATTTTAACAAATTGTTTCTGGTGTTTGGCATAATAAGGTGTACTATGTTATTGAATATAAATATAAATAACAGATATGGATACGTGTGTTTTTTTTTCTCTGTATAACTGGGTAAATTAACAAAAATAAATCTTATATTGTAATTTGTTGTTATTTTCATATAATATTTAAATAAAAAGTGGTAAAAAAAACTTCACACATGTATTTTTCCAATGTCGTTTGTGGAAGAAGATGAGGATGAGACATTCGAGCATACACTTCTCGTGTTGCGTGAACTCTCCATCTACAAGATCCAGCGAACCACAAACACTACTACCTAGTGTGATTGTTAGCATTGATATCTTCTTCATATTTACTCTTTGGCAGTATCATCTCTTGTACAAAACACACATGTATTAAGAAGGACACTGATCCAAAAAAGCACAACATGATCCAAGAACCCAATCCACACCCCCAACCATGATGGTCATCAAAAATGTTTTACATCTCTCATTGATAATTTTCTCTGCCCTCACTGCTGATAATACCATAATGTAAACTTATCTTATATGTTGGAACGGAGAGAGTATTAGGATCCCTTTTGATCGGTTGAAGGTAACTTGACATTTCAAAAAATTCAAGTTACCCCGATAATGAGCTAACAAATCATTCCAATAAGTACTTTGTATCATTTTTGGGTAACACAAACAAGTCACCAAATATGTCCATGCATCTGCCTCGATGCTCACATCTTGAGGTGACTTGCGACTTACATACACATCTTGACACTAGCTACATGGACTATTCTAACGCTCCTATCAAGAACATAATTAAGATACCTATTACTTAACAACTTTATGATGCGTAAAACAACACATCGCCCCAGAGTCCAAGGTTTGGGTTCCCTATACCTTGACTTGACAATAAAAATTTCAACTTCATCACGATTTTACCGTGAAAGTGTGATTTATCAGGTTTTGTGAAAAATATAAGATTGCAATTTTGAAGAGAAAATGTAACTAATTTCACTGTTAAAATATGATATAGTATAAAAATAATTATGTTTTGTATTGAAAGGTATTTAAGTATTTGAGATTTTTAGATATAAATTCTACATTTTAATGTAAAATAAAGAAATTAAACTTTTTATTTATTTTTCCCCCTGAAATTAGAGATGTGAACTTTTTAGTCAAATTAGATCCTTTTACATAGGAATTTAAAAATATACATTGCTTAAATTAGATATGTTTCAATTTGTGATTCATCTATAAATGTACTTCTCTGTTTTCTTTTAATTTTTAAAACACTATTATTTCATTATCCAAAATGAAAGTTGCTTTCAAACTTTGGTTTATTAGTTTCATTATGCTCACAGTTCTTTTGTTCGGTTTGTATTTTCATTTGCAACTTTATTAATACATTATATTATCAGTCTAAAATTAATTTTATTCAATGCAGTTTATTTTATATACTTATATAAATTGTATGTATCGTAATATTGTTTAATGATTTTTCAAGAATAATCAATGATTCAGAAAGAAGATATTTAGATTTCAGTTTTTTCTATAAATATGCAGAAAAATCTCTAAGTATTTTTTTTTATAAAAATGAGTTTTTATTTAAAATATGAAAACTAAAGTTATGTTTTAATTTTATAATAACAGGAGAAATGTCGATTGCTCAGAAAGGGAAAAAACGCGAGCAATGTAATGAAAAATTACAAAACAAAGATAGAGTATGTGAAAAGAAAAGCTGTCGCGCCGAATGTATCAGAAGGCATAAACAAGCGGCTGGTACTTGCGGACAGGCTTCAGACAAAACACCAATATGCATATGTTATTTTAATTGTCCTCGCTGATTTTCTTATAAACACTAAACTTCAAATAATATTTATAATAATACCATATTTTGTTAGAGAAAAGAATAAAGTTATAATGAACTGTTGCTGGTGTTTTAGCATAATAAGATGTCTTATGTTACTGAATACAAATATAAATAAAAACATATTGATATGTGTCTTCTTTTTTCTTTTTATACAATTGCGTAAATTTACAAAATTTGTTATTAATTTCATATAAACATTGAAATAAACTCAAGGCGTGATAGCCTAGTGGTACTTCCTTGGCCGAGAGGTCAGGGGTTCGAGGTCCCTAGGCCACGATTTGGAGAGGTGTGTCCAGGGCCGTAAAAAGTACAGACAAAGGCTGGGCCTAGGTGGTAGGGCGCAAGCTCAACACCTGGTAAAAAAAAAACATTGAAATAAAAAATGGTAAAAGCTTCACACACATCTTTCTCTGATGTCGTTTGAGGAAGAAGAAGAAGAAGAGACTTTCGAGCATATACTCCTCTTGGTACATGAGTTCTCAGTCTACAAGATTCCGTCGCGAACCACATCAGGCGGAAACAAGTGCGGCGAATGGCTTCAGCCGCGTCATATCGTGCAAGGATTGTTGTTGGAAATAAAATTTTACATTAGAAATATGAAAGAAAATTCTACAGTATAGAAGTAATTTGGGTCAATCCATTTACTATCAATTAATTTTTAAGTAAGAAGTCAATGAAATTTAGACAGTTGCGAGGTCCGGCTCAAGGATTCGAAATCCTCATTTCAGTATCTAAGATGAAAAATATAAAATTTAAATGTTTTATGTGATTGCAATTTTTATGAGAAAACGTGATTTTATTATTAAAATGCTATATATAATAAAAATTAATTATGTTGGGGAGAATTTCAAGTTTATCATTTTTGTTGTAACACTTTTCATTTTTACCTTCATTAAAGAGATATTTTCATAAATATCATTTTTCAAGAGACAATTTAAAAAAAAAATTAATTAGAATCATAAATTTTACATTCCTAAACCCTACCTCCACCCCTCAACTCTAAACTCTAAGTTTTAGATTAATTAATCTAAGGGTTATAAGTGTGTTTTTTCCTCTTAAAAAGTAAGGGTAAAATTGATTAATGTAAAAATAAAAAGTGGTACAAGGAAAATTGTATTTTTGACAATTTCTCATTATGTTTTGTATTGAAAGTTGTTTAAGCATTGGGGTTTTAGATAATAATTTTGCATCCAAACTCTACATTTTTAGTTATAAAATTAATGAATTGATCTTTTATTTATTGAAAAAAAAAATAGAGATGTGATTTTTTGGTCAAACTAGATCCTTTTATATCGAATTTTGAAAAAATACATAGCTTAAAATAGATATGTTTTAGTTTGCGATTCATTTATAAATGTACTTCTCAGTTTTTATGAATTTTAAAACACCATCATTTCATTATCTAAAATGAAAAACACGTTTAAACCTTCGCTTATTGGTTTCGTTATGCTCACAATTCTTCTCCTTGGTTTGTATTTACATTTACAACATTGTTAATATATCATATAATCATTCCAAAATAAATCTTATTTGATATTGTATTAATTTATACACTTATATAAATTGAATTTCTAACTATATAATATTGAGTTTATTGATATTTTAAGAATAATCAATGATTTATAAAGAAGATGTTTAGACGTTTAATTATTTGTTTTTTTATGAGTATGCAGAAAACTCTATAAACATATGTTTTACAAAAGAATCGTTTTCAATTTTATATATGTAAATAAATTTATGTTTTTATTATTATAATTGCAGGAGAAACGGTGATTGCTCAAAAAAGAAAACCTTTTGTCAGCCCATGTTATTCAACTTGGCGAAACAAAGACGGAAAATGTGAAGCCAAAGCCTGCGAAAACACCTGTGTCAAGAAGTATAAACTAGTGGGTCATAACATGTGCGTTACTGGAAAAAATGGACAAATGGAATGTCAATGTCAATTTAAGTGCCCTCCCTGATTTTTTATCAGCTCTAAAACTCAAATAACATGTATAACAATACTAAGCCTTTGTCAAAGAATAAAAAAATACGAATTTTAATAAATTCTTGCTGGTGTTTTTGGCCTAATAAGGTGTATTATGTTACTGGATATAAATATAAATAACAAATATTGATATGTGTTTTCCTTTTTTATTTTCTTGTACAATTGCTTAAATTAAAAATAAATATTATAATCAATTGTTAATTTCATCTAAAATTGATTGAAAATGGTAAAAACTTAATTTATTTACAGCTTCGCAATCTCAGTTAAAATAAAATTTCTTATTGGAGTTTTTTTTCTTCTTTTGTAAAGATATTTAATATTTTTGTTTTAAAAAAGTTTGAAATTCGTAAAACATGATTTAAATAAAACGAGGGAGTATTAACATTACAAAAGGTTACGGTCTCGGTCCGCAACGAACGTCAAAGCTACGCACACGTCTTTAGTTCAAGGAAGATCAATGTGTAAGATCTGATCACATGGGTGTTGTAGCATC